>ML682004.1:39520597-39541688 GCA_007922195.1 Podocnemis expansa
TAGTCTTAAAGTGCCACACAACTCCTTGTTGTTTTTTTACTGGACTATTCTAACACGGCTATCTCTTTTGAAATTGACAAGATGCAAGGCACTAAATACAGCCATTTGAAGTGGAAATCCATCAGTTCATCCATCTTCGAAGCATCTGAGAAAGTGGGATCTTCTCCCACGAAAGCTCATGCAAAAAATAAATCTGTTAGTCTTAAAGTGCCACACAACTCCTTGTTGTTTTTTTACTGGACTATTCTAACACGGCTATCTCTTTTGAAATTGACAAGATGCAAGGCACTAAATACAGCCATTTGAAGTGGAAATCCATCAGTTCATCCATCTTCGAAGCATCTGAGAAAGTGGGATCTTCTCCCACGAAAGCTCATGCAAACCTGTTAAAGTGCCACACAACTCCTTGTTGTTTTTTTATAAATGCCAGGACCTAGCTACCAGATGTAGCCATGGCTGACTCTCTCACAGCCCTTGTGCGGTATGAACCTTCAAATCTTCTACCTCAACTTAAAGCTGAGAGTAGCAGTAGAACGGGGTCACTGCCTGTTCTTCTACTGTCCTCCAAAATATACAGAGGGAAGGAGGTTAAGCGAGCGAGTGGTAGACCCATTCCTTTGGAATTCCTCCAACCTGGGATTTCATTAGCCACTAGCAGCACGTATCCAGGCCCCAAGCCAGTACATGGGTTCTTGCCCCTCATGAAAGCGGCCGAAGATATCTTTCTCCCTATCCCTGAAGGGACAGTTTCTGTTACATTCTAATCGGAAGCCCCTGGGGCACAAAACCCAGAGGCAATATCCTGATATAAGTTGTAAACCAGCTAGACTTCCTCTTTGCCGCTCAGTCGTACGTAGGAAGGCTCATCCTTCCACCTTTTAATACACCCATGATCACAGCTTATCTTCCCCGGCATCGGTCTGGGAACTGTCTTCACAGATGGTTCCTCCTCCGGCACCAATCTTCGCCCACCAGGGTGTTCGTCCAGCAGTGTCTCTTGTGTAGCCACCTTCCCAGGGTGTCTTGCCTAAGATGTTGTCTTCTTTTCTCATCAGGATCTATGCAAGATCCCTCATAGTTGGCCCGTTGTAGCCGGGACCCAACACCTGCACCTGCCACTAGAATGAGTCATCCAGCTATGTTATGAAGGCTGACTGCCTCTCCATAGAAGTGAGAAGTGAGAATACCTTCCAAACCACGTGCCCTGCTCCAAACACTCCGATTCTGGAGTTTGCAGGCATGACTCTTGAGATGGACCTGACCCGTTTACAGAGACAGCCGGATACCCCTTCCCTCGATCCAGCACACCTCCCTCTATTCGAGTCTGCGTATGGGGAGAGTAGAGTAAAGGGTAGGGGACAGAAATGCACACCCAGCTCTGAAGTTGCATAAGCCTCTCACCCTGAACCCCGCAATGGTTTCACACCATCCCTGCCTCAGGTCAACCCCACCCCCGTTTCTTTTTGGTCAGGGGTGTCCTAATATGGGGAATTCAATCACTTTTCTCCTAGTTCTTCTCCTGATATTAGGATGGGTGTACCTAATGGTTCCCTTTTTTACTACTATAACCTGCTCAAGGCTTACTTCTAAAGAAGGGCCCTTCTGAGATGTCCACTTCTTTCTTTATGATGACCTCCCTGATGGAGTGTCTCTGACGCTTCTGGGCCCCAGAGATGGGTCTGCCAAGCATCTAGGCATTATTCTGTGGCCCTCCTTCCAGGCTATCTATTCCCATGTGTCAACGGATGGAGGGGCAGGGGTCCCCACCCACTCCTTCCTCGTTATCCTTCTTCCTGCATTAGCTCCCATAAGGAGCTGGGATGCCTCAGTTTAGGGCATCCCTTATGTATTCTACCCATGGCATCTCCTGCCGGAAAGACCTCTTGCCTATCTCCCATTTGGCCAAGGGGCGATGTGTTCCCTGCCCCAGTCTTGGTTAGTATTTTAACCCAATTGACCATCCTCTTTTGGGGATGAGGTGGCAAGGGCAGCAATTATTTCACCCTTGTTCTTCACCTGCAGCTGTGGGAGTCTGTTGCCCTGGATCACGACTACCTTTCTCAGGAGTTGATTCTTCTAGGAAGGGACAACCCTCCTATACTAGATGGTCTTGCTGGTGACAAGGATGTTCTTTGCTATTATGATATAGCAAATTCCCCAACAATGAACCAGAGACTGCCCCTGTTGGAGTTATAGTCTCCTGACAGAGTGGCAAATCACCCCTTGGCACTTTCATGCACGCCTTCTCTCAAAGATCTTGCACTTGGCGTGTCCATAGGCATTTGCCTGGCAGCTCACTGCTTCTTCACCCAATTTTGTGTGAGACTCCCCTCCCCTCAGGGTTTTCTCACAGTATTGATGATTATCACTGCCAGCCCACCGGTTATGGTGGTGTTGGTACCCACCAATGCCAGCCCGACAATCCTACAGCCTCCTGAATTGCTTTATAGGAGGTATGTTAACGTGTTACTGCCAGAACTCTAATCTTCTCATTTTATTCCACCTCTGCCAATATGCCTTTAGGCGGAGTGGTTACAGTCGCATTCCTGGACTTTAACTATGATGCATTCATATCTCATTTATGCTTAAGGTGACTTCAGGCCCCCCTGCTTAAGTGCCACTATAGGTGCTCGGACAAACCAGGCCTACTTTCTCCACTGGGTTAGGTCCTGCAATCCCTGCTTATCCTTGCTGGGGTGACGGTCCTTGGGTCAATCTCCTAAACCCCTCCAGGACCCTGCTCATTGGACAAATACCCATGTTGGAGTTATGCCGTGCTGAAGGCGAAAGAGCCAGCTCCACCTGCCATCTATCAGCATGGCTAGCAGTCACCTATTTCTGAATGTATCCGAGCAGCACTTGAAGAACAGTGGGTTACTTACCAGTAATCATCCTTCTTCGAGATGGGCTGCTCAGATTCATTCAGAGGCCTCCCCCCATCCCCGCACCTGGAGTTGGCAACTCTTGGGAACTGGGGAGGGGCCAGGTGGCGGCCACCTATGTAGCCACGGGGTGGCAGCCTCTTGCCCTCTTCTGACAGGCTAGAGCAAAAAGTTCTGACCAATCCAGCACTCCAGCATGGAAACACCTATTTCTGAATGAATCCGAGCAGCCCATCTTGAAGAAGGACGGATACTGGTAAGTAACCCACTGTTCTTAGCAAAGCACCCATTAATTTAGCTAGGATAGGGAAGCTTCCTTTTGAATTCCCCAATGAGTTTCTCACTGCTACAGACAATAGAGGCCTCAGACTGATGTTTAAAGAGACAGAGTGACCACATATCCCTGAATGGTGGAATTTGTTATATGGACGTTTTCTATTGGTCTGGCCAGTTATCACAACAACCAGCACAAAGAAAGCTAGGGAACTCTTCCAAAGCTGTGAGATTAAACCCACTAAGGCCACTAGCTCATTGAGAACTCAAATCTGGGAAGTCAAACACTCCTCTTAGTTACATCAATACATCCCACTGGGCTTCATAGCTGAGCTCTCTCATGAAGATTTACATATGCAGTCATGCACTTTGGACTTTTACAGTGGATTCAGTAGGGAGCACAGTGGATTCAATAGGGAGCAGTTGGCTGTAACCAGAAAAATATCTCCAACAACTATTATTGGATACCAGTTTTAAGCCATTAATAAACTAGGTTAATAGATATTCCATCCAGTCATTTTTATCTACTGTAGTGGTAGACATTCATTACTTAGGTAGTGAGGGAGTTCAAGAAGACAAAAATCTATCTAGCCAACTCTCAAAGACCTTCAAACAGGATTCAGGTATTTACCTCCCGCAGACTCCAGCCATGAGCAGTCTGTCCTTTTCTGAATCCTGCTATGTTCTTGGCCTCTGCTCTTCTGGCAAGGAGTTCCACAGATTATTTGCTTTAGATGCACTGAAGTGTATCCCCTCTTACCGATTTTAGATTTGTAGCCTCTGGGCTTCATTGATTGTTTCCCTTGCTTTTGTATTACAAGATAAATAGGATCAGGCAGTCTACCTTCTCCAGTTACACAGCAGACATAACACAGGATGTCCTCTCTCATGAACAACTTACTTTTGCTCTTATTGTAAAACAAAACAAAAAAAAAAGTCTTACTTTATCTTTCACTCCCCATTTGCTTCTGAAATCCACCTTTTGCATCCTCTGTGTCAGCTCTTGCCACAGACTACGGCCAATCTAGTTGTCAAGTTTGTTATTTCTCTGTGCAGCGACAAGCACAATGGGGCTCATCATTGATTTGATTTCTTGGGTACTATCATTATATAAATAAACCACCAGCACCAGCACCTTAGGCTGCAGACATCTGGATGCCCTTTTGCACGGGAAAAAAAACCAAAACAAAACATAAGAGCCCCAGATGGATCTTAGTCTTCCCCAGGAATTTATATCAACTGCCACCAGCAAAGACACAGCGTTGTTTATTTTATTTTGTTTGCTTTCTGGGGCAGAAAGAAACAGTAACAAAACTGCAGCATTTCCACCCAATAACTTTCATAAATTTGGTTTACCAAGCAGCAATTTCAGTCATCAAAAATGGTTTTCAGAGGAACAATCATTTTGTGCCTTTATAGACCACCCCATGTCTTCATGAAACTCTCACTAAATCCAAGCATGAGCCATTTACATGTTGTAACCTGGTTTGTCACATTGCAGACACAATGTCTCAACAGAAGTTGTTTAATACATCAGAAAAGAGGGGGGGGGGAGTATTGCAATGTAAGCTGTGAACATTGCATTCACTTACTTAACAGCATACAGGTGGCTGACTGGCTTTCCCAATAACCCTGGTTTACTATCATCACCCCACTACAAAATGTCAGAGCTAAGTTGAAAGAGCCACACTTTGAAAGAAGAGTTTACTCACCTGCACAGTAACTGGACTTCTTTGGGATGTGTCCCCCTGTGGGTGCTCCACTTGTGATGTTGTGTCCCGCAGAGCCCAGGATCGAAGACTTTTGTAGCCGTAGTGGTAGTGTAGGCTGCATACATGCCCGACGGTTCAGAGCCATTGACATGCTCCACTGGGTGCATGTGCAGCTGCAGCCCTCCATTCCTTCTCCACCACGAAGCTGTCCTGTTGGGATAGAACTTCGAAGTAGAGGAGAGGAAGGCAGGTCATGGAGCACCCACAGGGACGCACATCTCAAAGAAGTCAGTTACTGCACAGATGAGTAACCTCTCTTTTTTCATCGAGTGGTCCCTGTGGGTGCTCCACTTGTGGTGACTATATAGCAAAATCTTGAAAGGTGGAGGGACTTCCAAAGATCTATGATTGTTTAACAGTAGATAATATGGATGATCCTAGGGACAAATCCTTTAAGGACAGTTACTCTCTTGCATAGTGTTTAATAAATGTTTCAGGCAAGGACCATGTAGCAGCCTTGCAAAGGTCCAAGAGAGGAACATCAGAGGTAAAAGCCACTGATCTACTCTTCTAGGTGGTTCCACATTCTGTACAGGAAGAGATCCATTTAGAAATTCTTTGAGAGGATATAGCTTTTCCTTTAGATGGTTGTGCTAGTAATATAAACAGTTAATTAGATTTTCTAAAAGGCCTTGTTCATACTAGGCAATATGCAAACGCACGATGAATGTCAAGCATGTGAAGCGCTCTCTGCTCCAGAGTGTTGTGTAGCTTTGGACCCAAAACTGGTAAGCTTATGGACTCATTGATATGAAAAGAAGATATGATTTTGGGTGGAAATTTAGGGTGAGGTTGTAAGATTACTTTATCATGGTAGAAGACCGTCTCTCATGTATCAGCCACTAACACTCCTATTTCACTAGCCGTTCTTGCTGAAGTGATAGCGATTAAGAAATCTATCTTCACAGACAGCTTGAGAAAGGAACAGGAGAAGAGACACTCAAAAGGACGTTTTATGAGACCCTCGCAGAACTAAATTGAGATTCCATTGTGGGGCAGGATCATGCACAGGTGGGTAAGTCTTACTGAGGTCCATTAGAAGCGTTTAATAATTGGGTGACACAATATTGTTTTATCGTCCTGTTTGTTGTGAAAGATCGAGATTGTGGATAGGTGTACTCTTAAGGAACTAATGGAAAGATCTGATTTCTTTAAAATTAGAAGGTATTCCAAAATCACTGGAATGGAACAAGAACAGAGTCAGTAAGAATCCTTTCACACCAAGGGAAGAGTCACTTCCACTTCTGGAGGTAAGTCTTTCTTGTAGAATATTTCCTACTATTAATTAGAATTTGTCAGACCTCAGGAGAGCATTGTAGTTCACCTCTTGAGAGCCATCTATCATCCAGGCTGTCAAGTGATGTCTTTGGACATCGGGTAGAACATTGAGCTGTGGCACTGGTAGAGTAGATTGTGTTGAATCAGTAGTTGGATTGGTTGATGGATTGATAGGTACAGTAGGTCTGAGAACCACGTCTGCCTTGACCAAGTCGGCACAATCAGAATTACAAGTGGTCTGTCTGTTATTACCCTGTGAAGAAGAGGAAAAACATAGTGAAGACCTTTGTTCCATGTTATTAGGAATGCACCTCCACAGAGTGGCTGCCTATCCGCCTCTGGAACAATATCTGTGGCATTTTCTGTTCCATTCCATCATAAACAAGTCTATTTTTGGAGTGCCCCAGATTTGGAATATGTTCATGAGAACTAAATTTTTCAATTGACATTTGTGCATGGTGGAAAAATGTGTGCTGAGACCGTCTGCTAAGGTGTTTTGAGTGCCAGGGAGATAAGAGGCTGAGACAATTATGCTGTGTTTTGTATACCAGTTCCATAATTTGATTGCCTCCAACCATAAAGACTGGGATCTGGCTCCACCCTGACAATTTATATAGAACATGCAAGCCACATTGTCTGTGAGGATCTTCACAGATTTGTTTCTTATGTAGGACAGGAAAAATCTGCATTCTGTGCAGAGTTTGAGTATGTTGATGTGTAACAAACCTTCCAAGTCCGTTCATTGGCCTTGGGTAGTAAGATGTTTCATACGCCCCCCCCCAACCCACTCGGGATGCATTGGTGGTGATGGTTACTGTGGGGTTTACATGGTTGAAGTCAACACCATTTAGCAGCTTGTGCTTGGATGTCCACCAGTGAAGTGTGTTTTTTACCCCTGCTAGTATGACTAGAAGCTTCTGTAGCGAGTCTCTGGTTGGTAAGTAAGCTACGTTTGAAGGCCACACATACGAAAGAGTGCATGGGGTACCACAAATATCGACGCTGCCATGTGACCAGTAGCTGAAGTACAATTTGAACAGTTACTGTATGCACTGTGACTATACTTGCTGTTAGATCCTGAATTACTATGAATCTCTACTGAAGAAGGCATGCCTTGGCTATTGTCAAATCCAGCTGAGCTCCTATGAACTGGATACATTGAGATGGCTTCAAAGTGGAGTTTCCTAAGTTTATTCTGAAGCCTAACAATTGAAAGGTCTGAAGAGTGAAAAGAATAATTTGTCTTGCCTGGGTGAGCATGGGGGCTCTCATAAGGCAGTCACCCAGCTAGGGGGTATATAGCAACCCCTTGTCTGTGAAGATATGCTGTGACCATTGCTAAGAGCATCATAAAAAATCTGGGGACTGTACAGAGTCCAAACAGTAGGACATTTACTGGAAATGTTGATTCACTATAGTAAAATGGAGAAATTGTCGATGAGCAGGATGGATTGTGATGTGAAAATAAGCGTCCTGAAAGTTGAGGGATAAGTACCAATCCCCTCTTTGCAGTGATGGTATTGCTGTATTTAGAGCTACCATCTTGAATTTTTCTTGTCTTATATACTTGTTCAGAGGTCTTAGATCTAGAATAGGCCTCTATCCTCCTTTTTTATGACTAGAAAATAATTGGAATAGAAACCTTTCCTTTTGTATTGGTATGGAATGTGTTCTATTGCTCCTATCTGAAGAAGATGTTCCACTTCTTGAAGCAGGAATTGCTCAAGACTTGGGTCCCTGAAATGGGACAGGGAAGGGTAATGGGTAGAAGGAGTGGATGAAATGGGAATGGTGTAACCAGACTTGATTTATTGTAAGGCCCATTTGTCCAATGTTATTGAAGACCAGATGTTGTAGAACTATCTCAAAAGGAACTCTTAATTGATTTGTGGATGTCACTGTATGTGTGAGGAGGAAGCTCGAACCCTTGACCAAAGTTTCAAAACTGAGGTTTGGGCTGGGGTGGTTGTGACAAAGTAGACAGTTGCTGTTGCCTATGATACTGAGAGCATTGTCTGGATCGGGGTGGCCAAACTTATGGAACTCAAGAGCCACACAAGTTGATTATTAAACCTTCAAGAGCCACACTGAGGCATATAGCCATATACTTTTACCTACTAAATTGATTTGCTGACACTCTTCTACAAGCCACATTTTTTCAGTAAAGAGCCACATGCGGCTCCTGATCCACAATTTGGCCACACCTGGTCTGGATCGTTGATTATTGTTATTTCTACAATGACTTTGTGGAGGATATCTCCAATTGTAAGGCTGGAATCTGAATTGAGCATGTCTGGATGATGGTGTGTACAAACCCAGAGACCATAATGCTGTTCTCAAAGCCTTCATCAAATGAAGGACCTCATTGGTTTTTTTCAGCAAATAGATGTGCTCTATCGAAAGGTAAGTCCTCAGTCTTTGGGTGGAGGTCTCTGGGAAGACCAGTGCTATTCAGCCAGGAATATCTGCACATTACCACAGCTGTGGCAATTGTTCTAGCAGCAGTGTCAGCTGTATCTAGAGCTGCCTGTAAAGCAGTATGTGCTACTAATTGACCTTCTGTAATCTGTTGTATTGTTCTTTTTTACTTTGAGGGAGATCCTCACCAAAGACAGACATCTTCTCATAAATTCCATGGTTGCAGTTGGTGAGAAGTGCCCCATAGTTCGCGATTCTAAATAATAAAGTGGTTAACAAATGAATCTTTCTACCCAGTAAATCTAATCTTTTCCAGTTCTTGTCATATGGTGATGTGGAGCATTTCACCTTATGGGTAGCAGCATCAATGACCAATGAATTTGGTTAGGATGCGTGAACAAAAATTCCATATACTTAGGAGAGATATAGTATTTTTTATTGTTTCTTTTGTTTGTAGGTGGTACCAAAACTGATGGGGACCAAATTACTTCAGATGGCTGTGTTCATAGGTATTGTAATCTTAGAGGAGCTGGTCGCATGCAGACTCTTCAGTAATTTGTGCTGCAACTCTTTAATTTCCTCTAGGGGACTCTCTAAATCCCAAGCAATGCATCTGAATAGTTCATTGACTTTGGGTCATCGATAGCAGGAGTTTAAGACAATTATCACATCATCTGGTGATGAAGATGACTCCTGAATATCCTTTGACCCATCTGGAAAGCTGGAGGTAGTGTATGTATAGGAATATGAAGCCGTGTGTGAAAAAACACCTGATGTTGATGATCTGATTGAAGGAGAAGGTGGCACAGGAGCCAGTGGCAGTGGACATTGCTATGTTGAGTAAGGTTGTGTGGATGGATGATAATGGCCATAGTATGGTTGATATGGGTTCCATTGGATTTGATAAGGGGAAGGTGGGAGGCACCATGGCTATGTCTATACTAGCAAATTAGTGCAGAGTAAGCAAGCTTAGCACAGACTAGTTTAGCTCTTGTCTGTATGAGCCATTGCCTAGTTCAAACTAAAAAATAATTTAGTTTGAACTAGTTAGTTCAAACTAACCATTAGTTCAAACTTATTAGTTCGAACAAGGGAAATGTAGCTGTGTTAGTTCAAACTAACCGTTAGTTCGAACTAATTCATGGTTTGACCTTCTTCCTCCCAGGGTACATGGCACCAGGAAGGAAGTACCTGACCTGGCCAATGCCTCTCCTCACCCTATCAGCCACACCGAGTCAGGACAGCCTGCTGTTTGCAGGCCGTACAGCATGTCTGAGGGCAGCGGTGCCAGCCAGCTCTGTTGGAGGGCTTTAGGCTGGAGCCATGAGGAGGTCCTTGCCCTCCTCTCCATATGGGGAGGATGAGGATATTCCCTCCCAGTTGTGGAGCAGCTACCACAACTGGGAGATATATGCAGATATCTCCTGGGTCCCAAAGGGCCACATGCACACCACTGAGCAGGTGCACATAAAGACAAAGCCCCTCTGCCAGGACTACTATCATGTCTGGGAGCAGAGCTGGCACTGGGGGGGCAGCTCACACCACCATCTGACTGTATTATTTGGAGATGCATACCTTCCTGGGTAGGGAGAGCACTGGCCTCCCAGCACGGAAAGTCAACTCCGGCAAGCCCCCCTCCATGTCCAAACAACAGGAGGAGGACTTGCTGGACTAAGATGTTGTCCTGGAGGTGGCCAATGCCAGCTGGCCAGAGGGCACCACCATCTTGCTCTGCAGCCAGCTCAGAGCTCTTCTGTGCCCCTGAGGAGGGCCACCCACCTGGAGGAGTAGAAGGAGGAGGACCACACCGCCAAGAAGGACCTGACGTAACCTGAGATTTTTGCCACTTCTTTAGCTGAAAATAAATTTAATCTAATAAAGAAACCTAGGAGTAGAGAATAGCAGAAGGCAATCTAGTAAAATTTTCATTAGAACAAGTTAGAATATAGCATAATACATATGCAATTGCTACTGCTTTATTTAGCAGTAAGTATTATCTACAAGTGTTTCAGTATTCAAAAATGCAGTCAGTAAGTGAAATATGATCTACCTCTATCTGGATCATAAGAGAAATATCACCACAAAAGCAGTGATCCTAAAGATATATATATATATTTTAAGAGAAATTAGGTCCAGATGGCGGAGGATTTTAAATTTTTGATCTCTCTCACTCCCTTTCGCAGGTGGCTGATCAAAGCCAGTTGAAAACTAGACAAATGCCAGGTAAGGATGAAAGGATGAAATCACCTTTTCTGTGATTGGTTGAGGATGAAATCATCCTTTTTGTGATTGGTTGAAGGGACACAAAAGAGTGTTCAGAGTTGTATAAAAGGAGCAGCACTTTATTAAGCATAACTTTGGAGATCTCTTCCACTCCTAACGGACTCCACAGGCCTCTGGCTATGTTCCTATTGCATTAGAAGTCTTACTCTCAGCCACCCCCAGAGAATGTAACATCATCTCTGGTGGATTAAAAAGGCACCCTAGCGTCAGGCTTAACTGACGGCCTTGAGCTCCACTCAAAAGTCCTGGGTAACATTCACACATGCACAAAAAGAGCACTCACAAGAAGGACACCCTAGTGTCAGGCTCAACTGACAGCCTTGAGCTTTGCTCAGAAGTCCTGGGTAACATACCACATGCACCTAGGCTTGTCCTAGTGGTTGTGTGAAGGCTCTGTGTCCGAAAGAGTTCAGACCATGCAACCAACTGAGCCCTGTCTAAAAGTCTGATACTCGAAAATCTCACATTCGCATGATACTCCAAACCAAAGGGTACAGCAGAGTAAATTCTCTGCTGGGGGACTTTCAAGTCTCACCATCTCTGTTAGGAGTTTCCAGAGGGTACAACTGGGACCCCTTCCCAGTGGGGGACTTCATGTCTCACCATCTGTGGTACAGGGTGTGTGAAGGTTTCATTCCAAGGAGGCTGCACCACTCGGCCAGCTGAGTCCCAACTCAAGCTGCATGCTTTTAAGGAAGCCCAAATTGGCTGCATGAAAGTATCAGTCCAAAAAGAAGTCCTCACTGAATCCCACCACAACACTCAGGGCTCTGAAACACCAGCATTCTAAAAGCTCCTGCATGTGCAACAGAGATCTCTGCTGATACAAAGTGGCAACTGCAGAACTGGTACCCATTACAACAACAAAGGATTCATGAGTAAGATCTCCCCATTCCATAGGTGACGAGACTTCACTTGTGGAATGTCATAGTGTGTTAAGTGTTTAGGTATTTGTTTAGGATGTTTTAATATGTTTGTTTTACTGATAAGCCTGTAATTATGTGTGTGTAACTTTAAGAAGTGTAACCCAGCAGAGCAGTATCCCATTCTAAACTGTCACTCTGTAAGGCCCTCTGAGATATTCATGTATTAATTGATGTTTTGCCATCTCCAAATCTCATTATAATTTTGTAAGATCTTTGAATTATTTTTAAATAAATGATAATACCTGTTTCCAAGGAATTTCTTGCTCTAAATCTCTTCACTGGTCTGAATCTGTTCTTGATTGGCAGGCCGTAGCCATATTTTCCACTAGGGGCATTTGCCCATTTAGGCAGCACTGCTTGCTAACCCTCCATCTCAGAACTGGTCTGGTTGGGAGGCAAATAAATATTTGTTGCTTTCAGGCAACTTAAAACCCCTCATTTGAGTTCTGAGGTAACACTGGGAGAGAGGACGTTGTGGCGGATATCCACAGTGTCTGCTGGTGAGGGCTCCCTCCCTCACTCCATGTGGGCAGGGCGGGGCCTGCCTGTGGCACAGGAAGTTGGGGGGGGGGACATGGCCCAGGGACAAGCAGGGACCTGGGGATGGAGGGCATGGAGGCCCTCCAGAGATGGGTGGGGTGGGGGAGGTGAGGGTGCCTGGTGGCAGGCACAGCCCTTAGCTCTCCTCACTGAGGAAGTGGTTCTTGAGCGTGTCTCCTATGATGATTGCTTGCCACTGAGCTTGCTGTATCTGGAGCACATCATCCAGCTGATCGATCTGCCCAGCTCGGTGTTCAGCTTCGGCCACCCAGACATGGGAGACCCTTTCCACCTTCCACAGTTCACAGGGGATGGTCAGCATAGAGCAGGGCTGACAACCTTGGGGATGCTGCATGCAGCGAGGTGCAGGCATGTCAGCAGGGCCGTCCATCATTCCTGGAAGCAACAGGAAATGGAGGGCACTGTGGCTGATGTGGCAGCTTGCAGGGCCAGTATGTGGTGGTTCTGCTGCCTGCCTCTGTGCTGTTGGGGTCTGGAAAGGGCATGTTCCAGGCAAATGGAGCACTGGGCAGTGTATACCAGGTGCTGGGCAACCCTCAGGCATGTTGTGTGAACTGAGTGTCGTCCATGAGCTCCTCCTTCTGCCTCTTGCTAGCCACAACGGCACAGGGCTGAGCTCACTTCCTGTTCTGGGATTGGCTGGTGGAATGGGCCCTTCTCAGGTGCCATGTTGCCACAGCTCCCAGGATGCCTCCCTCCTAACCTGACCAACCAAGTGCCTGTGCATGGACATGCTAGTTTGACTTAGGCTTCTGGTAGAGACAGCCCTGGAAAAGGACCCGGGGCACTGGCCCAGGCCCCACCCCCTACCTGGAGGTCACGTTCCCTGGTCGCAGGCCATGCCGCCAGCCAGAGGCGTGGCTGGGAGCGGCCACCACGGCTGCAGGCAGCTGGGCCCGGATCCCCGGCTGGGGACGGGGACAGGAGTGGCCGCGGCGGCCATGGGTGGCTGGGCGCGGGATCCCCGGCCGGGGATGGGGCCGGAGTGGCCACCACTGCCCCAGGTGGCTGGGACCCAGACGTCTGGCCCGATCGGGCTGCAGACCAGGAGAGGCAGGGCCCTGCCAGACCTGGGGCACTGGCGCTGGGATTCAGGGCATGGGCCCCGTGTGCCCTCCGCCAGTGATGCCCCTAGGCAGAGACATGCTAATTCGAACTAAGTTAGTTCGAATAAAGCAAATTTAATTTAACTAATTAATTTGAAAGAACTAGTTTGAACTAGCTTTTTTAGGTGTAGACATAGCCCATGAAGGTGTAAAGTAAGACATTGAAGGGAGCCTTCCAACTTGAGATGACTGACTCTGAGGGGAGGTAGGTCTGGTTGCAGAGGAATGCTCAGAGGAGAACCAGGCATCAGCATTGGAGCCATGGCTGGAACACGAAGAAACTGTCAGTGAGCGGCATTTGCTGCACTCTTGAGATATTTTGGAAAAAGCAGACCTTGGTGAAAGCTCCAGATATTTCTGCTTAGATTTTCTTTTCCCAGGATGAGTGGAATTGTGAGTAGCCTCAGGACGAGTTTGACAGTACAGCTCCGTGCTCGATGCCAAAATCTAAGGAAGCGGTACTGAGGGTTGTGGGACATCAGAGCCGCACAGTGCCAATGATAGTGGCGAAGACACAGGCAGCAGTGCTGGCACCATGCTTGTAGTTGTCGCATACAATGGAATTGTAGTCAAAACTGTATTCGGCACTGTAGTCTGAGCCGTGACTTTCAGTGCTTGGTTTGTGCTTGGCAGCTTGATAGTTTTTGATGTGTGGGTCTCTGAATTGTTTTGTCTCTTGGGAGATCTTGAAGAGCCCTTAAGAGGGTCTCTTAGATCATGAGGGGGATATTTATTGTCCTTTGATTTTTCAGATCTTTTAGTGCCTGAGGAACCGTGAGCCTGCTTGGCATGAACAACACGTGATAACCTAGGAGATCTCCTTTTTTTAGTAGATTTAGAAGACATAGGAGACCTGGAACACTTTCTGGAGACAGACTCAGATGGCTGTTTACTTGGATGAGTATCCAAAGCTGGTCTTAGAGAGTTTTCAAGTAAAAATAATTTCAGGTGTAGCTCACAGTCTTTATGAGCCCTTGAGCTTAAATTTTTGCAGTGTATGCACTTAAAGGGAATATGAGCTTCCCTGAGACAGCAGACACATGATTCATGGCCATCTGAGGTGGGCATGGTGTCCCTACAGATGGAACAGCAGTTAAATCCATGGGAACCTCACATTCCAGCATGATGGAACTTGTTCTTCAATCAATCATTATAAATTTATCTATTTCTCCTGTTTGTTCTTCTATCTCTCCTTTTTTCTTTTCTTTTGTCTCTTTTCTTTTATTTATTTATTTATTTTGAAAGTTGGTATAGGAGAAATACGAAGGAGGGATGACAAATGAGTAACAGGAAAATTTTCTTTTTTTTTTGTTTTAGTATGAATGAAGAAAGGTAAAGTAACAAATAACTGAGGAAAAATTAGCTGAGAAGTGGATTTGAAGGGAAGAAGACAATGGAAACTTCTGAGAGTGAAGGTAACGCTCTGCCTGGACTGGTGGTTGAGAAGGAATGGAGGGCTGCAGCCACGCGTCCACCCAGTGGAGCACACCAACAGTCTTCAACTGTTGGGTGCATGCACAGTCTACGTTACCACTACAGCTACTAAAGTCTCCAGTCCTGGGCACTGCAGGGCATGACACTGCAAGTGTAGCACCCACAAGGACTACTTGATGAAGAAGACCCTGTCCCATTTCTTCCTAGCCAGCTACCTGCATTTTACTTGGAATACAACCTTGTTTCAGCCATGATCTTCATAATAAGATTCAGTTGGCCGTCATCACCAGCCAGGTTAATGAAGCAGACATGTTTTTCTTCCATAGTCTTTTCCTTACATTTTTAACCCTTTGTATACCTCAAGACGTAGGCTAGGAAGAGAAAGTACTTAGCTTAGTTCCCAAGCATAGCATGTGTGACAACCGCCATCTTGGCCAACACACTGGCAGCTGAACTGGGGAAACACTTACCAAGACCAAATTCTAATTTGGGTAACACACAGTCAGGTTTTCAAAAGAATTCCAGTTTCAACATGTCCTATTTAAATGCCCAATTAAGAGGCAAGACTGTTTCTAACCAGAGCTGAACTCTTCTAAAAAGCTGATATTTCATTTAGAGGTCTAAATTGGAGCTGCATTCTTAAAAAATCCAGCCCAAATTGTGGATATTGAGCACTTTTTGAAATCTGATTCATAGCTCTTACTTAAAATCTCTGTGTGGTTTTAACTTGATATGGCATTCTTCACAGCCTATCCTACTTATTGTATTATGTGGCTGTGAACTGTTTAACCGGGGAGAAACACATTAAGTTTGTAAAATACTTTGATTTTGGGGGGTAGGGGTTTTGAAAAATGCCTGAAAAAGCATGCTGGGAAAGATGAAAAAGTAGTTCTGCTGTTTACTGGTCAACTCCTGTGGTAGTTTCTCTTGATTCTCTGTTCATGGGAACACATGTATGATTTATTTCTATGCTTCTGTTCACTCTGGGAGAAGCAAGAGAAGATAGTATTGTAGAGAGTTCTAC
This sequence comes from Podocnemis expansa, assembly GCA_007922195.1. Lineage (NCBI taxonomy): Eukaryota > Metazoa > Chordata > Testudines > Podocnemididae > Podocnemis > Podocnemis expansa. Next base: position 39,536,555 of record ML682004.1, read on the forward strand.
AGTGGGGAAGGGTGATGGGCAGATGCGTTTGAGGGCAAAGAGAAAACAAATAGAAATTTGTAGACACAATCTACATAAAGGGCAGGGGGGGTCAAGTCAAGAAACCACAATCCACTCCCCTAAGGACCATGTGACATATTAAACAACATCCCAAGTCCCGAACTCCCTACTAGATTGCTAAATACTGCCTTGGGTACAGAAGAGCAACTCCCACAAAGTACAATGCACCTTTAGGCAAGTTATTCAACAGAGCAAGGGTTTTGTCTGCATAGACTTGCACCTTGTCTACCATCCATTCTTTTTCAGGGTGTTCCTACATGCAAATTTGTGGCCCACTGATGTAAATATCCTGTTACAGCAAGGCAGTAGCATTTCTCCCCAAACAATTTTGAGCCATGGTCAAAGTACCGAGGTCAACTTAGTGTGACTATAGGCATTGTGTGACCTATGTTGACCCTCCATTGCAGCCTTTGAACATTACAATAGCGTTCTCAGGATTTGGCCCAGGAATAGGATTATCTGCTTCCAGATAAGTTAATTATTTAAACAGCAAATTGTACATTTAGGGCCATATTGTGACATTAAGATAAATGACAATTTTGATGCAAGTGAGGAATCAAGCCACTTATTGAGAGAGTTCCCTACTGGACAAAGGGAGCATGCCTATGGCACCATCCTTTAAAAGGGTACACTCTGCACTGCTCTCCATAACCAGCCAGCTCTGCTGTCTGTGCAAAGCTATGACTCTTTCTCCTCTCTATCCTTACTCCCAAAAAGCACAGGGGTTACAACTCTGCCTGGGTCCTGTATGGGGGGCTTCCACAGGAGGAAGCAAGGCTGTTTGCACAGTATGCAGGGACCAGGCACAGCAAAATGCTCCAAGAGATCATGGTTTTGTTTCTGTCAAACAGGGCTGTTTGCTTTGCTTTGTAGATAACAAACACGGTGCTGGCTAGGAACGAAATGTTTGACATCAGCACAGTCTGCCACTGAATAAAGTCAAGGGCAACACCAAAATAACAGCTGTGGTGTCTGATAGATTCCAGTCATAATAAAGCAGTTGCATGATGCACTTCATAATTATATCTTCACTACATTCAAGTCTCATTTGGTCAGCATAGCCCAAGACATGCTAAGTTTCAGCTAAAATGACCCACTTACAATTGTCAAGTTTGTTTATTTTTAGCATTAAGTGCTGAAGAAAGGAAAGATGGTCTTCTGGTGAAGGCGTGACTGGGACTCAAACATTTTGGACTTGGTTCCCAGTCCTGCCACAAACTCTTTATGTGCTTTTGGGCAACTCATTTAATTTCTGTCTCCATTCCTCCTCTGTTGTGTGTGCTTTTTCCTTCACTTTGCCTGTCTTGTCTACACAAGCTCTCTGAAGAAGGGGCAGCCTCTTATTACAGCTATGTACAGCTCCTAATGGGCCAGGATCTCAAATGTGAATCTGGCTTCTAGATGCTACTGTAAAAGTAAGAAGAAAAAGAACCATTGCTTTGATGTAAGTAATATTTCATCTTGTCTCATCAACATATGCACTTATTTAAAATTAACCATGGAAGTTTTGCCCAGTTATTTTACACAGCAAAACACATGCTAACAAAGCCCTGCTGGTAGCTTTACAGCAGGGGTCAGCAACCCCTGGCACACACTCCAAAAATAGCACATGGGCCAAGCCGGAGCGGCACACAACACTGCTCAGGCTCCCCGCTGGCTCTACTCCCCCACCTCTGTGAGGCCTGGGGCGACAAGAGCCATGGGCTGTGGTTCCAGGCACCTGCTGGTTGCACTTCCCTGCTGAGGAACACACCCAGCAGGGAGAAAGAAGCTGCCGCACGCAGGCCTCCTGGCCCCTGCTGACCCCGGCCCTTGCTGGGCAGGGCTACAAAAGAGTGGGGCAGGTCAGCTCCCCTGCCCGGAGCTGCAGCTGCCGGCAGGAGCTGACCCCGACCTGGAACAGGAGGCCGCCTACCAGCAGGGGCAGAAGCCAGCCCCAGCCAGGAAACGGAGACTGCCCACCAGTGGACCTGGGAGCTAGCCCCGGCTGGGAAATGGAGGCTGCCCGCCAGCAGCAGTGGGAGCAGGCACTAGAGGCCACCCACTGGTGGGTACCAGTCCTGGCCTAAACTGGGGCTCTGGCCCCACCCCCTTTTGGCCCTGCTCCTGGCACACACTGAGAGTCCAGTGGGCAGGGTTGGCACAAGGGCTGGCAAAGGTTGCTGAGCCCTGCTTTACAGTAAGTAGAAGGATTAAGCAGGCATCCTTATCAGTAATCTCAGCAGAGGGGGGCATAGACCCAATGTGAAGAATAGCTAAACTTTTGTTCTCAGTATGGCCCCTTGGGCTCAGGGTTGAAACATTAGCAAAGCAGTATGAGGAATTCTGCACCCAGCCTGTACATGTTCTGTGAAAAATCAGATAGCAGCATTGTTCACTACAGGGGTGTCCAACCTTTATAGGTGAGGGGCCACATTGCAATTCTTTTCTCAGTCAGGGGGCTGGTGAGAAAATTTTTGATAAATAAGACATACAAATCAATTTTATTAATAAACTTTATTAAAATAATGGCATTGCTTTGGTCTGCACTGTGTACAGAGGACAAGCGGGGGCAGGGGTGCCTGTGGGGGGGGGGGCAAGGCAGAAGCATGGGGAGAAACTGCCAAAGGCCCCGGCCAGCCCTAGCTCCCAGGCTCTTGCAGCAGCACTCTGTGGGCTGGAAGAAAGCTCTTGGCAGGCTGGAGTCTGGCCCCTGGGCAGGGCCATCCCTGGGGTAAGGCAAGAGGGGCAGCTGCCCAGGGCCCCATGCTTTGGGGGACCCCGTGGGGCTGCACCGCTGCCCTCCCCATTCCAGGGACTGGGCGAGCTGGCCAAAAGTGGCAGCCCAGTTCACAGGGCCAGCTCTACCATAAAGCCAGAGGAATGCCTTGGGGTGAAAGTTGCTTAAGGCAGTATTGCAACAAAGATGAGTCATTAGGACTAACAATGAGGTGCTAATTGTTGTTCAAACAAACTCTATGCCTCCTCTCTGAGTCAGTATTTCTTTGGGCTTCTCTCATTCGTATGAAAAGGACTGAGGTCACTGGCAAGCAACCTTTGTGGTTTTTTTATCAATAAACCCAATGAAGAAAAGAAAAAACTGTGAACATCCATTATTCCACCATTTCTGGGATATGGGGATTGCAGTTATTTTTGCAAATTAGGACTTGCCTCTTTTCTCAGTAGGTTGAGAAGTCCCTTGCTTGCAACAAAAGTTATAACTTGTAGATTTTAATAAAAACTCCAGAGATTGTTTTGACTGATAATTAAAAAGAGTAGAAAAAAGCAAACTGTTCTACTAGGAGCCTGTGTTACAAAGTATGGTATTTTTTCTACAATTAGAAAGCCTAAGTAACAGAATAAAATCCAACTCAGGGATGGATCTGCTGAAAGGAGAAGTTATAATAAGGTCCTAATCTGAAGGGGGAGAAGTGGATAGCCCCATCGCATTGCTGCCTTATGCACACTGCCAGGGGTCACCAGGCCAAGCAGAGAGGCTAGCACCCCTTCAAATCACAATATTGTGGACAATTGTGTGTTCATGGAAACTCATGTGGACTCAGGGAGCAGATGAAGTGCAGAGGTGAAAGTTGAACCCAGAGGGGCTGCTACAGTTCCTGGGATTTGGCAGTGGAGAAGGGAGCAGGATCTGTAGGGACTTGGACAGGCTCAGGAGCAGACAGGATCTTCCAGGACCTTTCTTTCCAGCCTGGCATTGGCTCTCTTCTCCTTCCCCTGTCTCAGCACTTCCATCTCATTTCTCCACCCAGTCACCCCCACCCCCATTTGCAAGGAGCTCCAGTACACACACTCCAGGCTACTACATTTGATTTTAGAGACTTGACATGCTGCCTGATTTGAGACAGAAATATGGCATGTGGGATCACCCTCTGCATGTTCCATGGAGGTGATCTCAAATTAGATGTATAGGTTTCAGAGATGCAATAGAAGCCTCAAGAGAAATGATGAAAGCCATGAGGGATTGCCACCCTCCCAAATGTGTCCCCCCCACACACACACACAACCATGGTCACTGTTCAATTTTCTGGCAGGGGCACTTTTTTTCAGAGGAGGGTCACCACACGTCAGAGGGGTCTGGAGCTAGGTACCGAAGGAAAAAAAAATGACAACCACTGGCTTAAGGGTGGCTGAGAAAGCAGACCCTGCACTCCTGTTCCACCACTTTTGGTCAGTTCACCTGCTCCCTGGCATGGGACAGCCGGCGCAGGTGTCTGCCCCTCCCCAGGGTTGGCCGGCCCTGGCCCCAGTGCCTGGGGAAAGGTAAGTTGGGGCCCTGCAGAGTGCGATTCGCCCAGGACCCTGCACCCCCCTTAGGGATGGCCATGTCCCCGGGCTGCAGGTTGGACAAGTCTGTTTCACTAGCAGTAATTCATCTTTGGATTAACAATCCCCTTTACCTGTTACTCTAACTGGATTCCAGTGCAGTCATTATTATTTTGCAGCTGATCCATACCTAAAATAAATCCCACTGGACTGGGGTCTTTGCCAACTTTTCCACTGCAGAAAGTTTCCCTTTCCTGGGGCACATGATGTCACACATGGGGTTACATAGGTGGCACTTAACTCTCACAGATGAAGCTACTGGATGATAAAAACACAATTCAGTCTCATTCTTCTCTGGACAGATGGACAACTTTTGTATTAGATATATACTATTATGACACACACACATCCTGCTGCTGCTAAATGGGCATGATCCTTATTTAGTAAACCATGGGTATGTCCACACGAGGCTTTTATTTCAAAACAACACTGGTTGTTTCGAAATAAAAACCCCTATGTCCACAAGACGTTTTCTTGTTTCGAAATGAGGGAGCCCCTCGTTTCGACACAAGAGCCATCCTTTCGAAACTGCTTAAACCACTTTTGTTTCAAAAGGAGGGTTATTTTGAAACCGGTTGTTTTGAAATATCACCATTTGGACATGTTATTTCGAAACAACAATTGTTTCGAAATAGCAATGACCTTCCTCCCAGGGTGTATAGCACCCTGGGAGGAAGGTCCCACCCCACCCCTCAGCACCCTGGCCAGGGATCAGCACCCTGGCCAGGGTGCTGAGTGGAGTGCAGGGGGA
>ML682004.1:39556688-39620628 GCA_007922195.1 Podocnemis expansa
GGAAATGGGGCGTGGAAACGGTTTGATTGATGGTAGGGCCCTTTACTGGGCTCCACTCTGTAGCCCTGCCTCTGAGCTGGTCCCCTCCACTTCTAAGGAGGAACAGCTGGCCCCAGGAGAGGGGCAGGAGAGGGGAGCCTGCCCTCTGAGCTGGCTCTTCCTGCCTCTCAGCCAGCTGTTCCCCACTCCAGGGGTCAGGTTTTTGTGTTAGGGTTAGGAGTCCCAGCCAGCCCCTAGGCTACAGCAGGGAGCTGTGCTGAGGCTGGGGGACTTTTTAGATCTCCACCTCCCTTGACCATGCTGCTCAGGTACGTGCTGAGGGTGGTAGCCATGTGGCCACACACACAGGAACCAAGGTTGCAGCTCTGGGGACTGGTGGCCCTTGGCCAGGTGAGGGGAGAACCAATCCTGTGGGGTGTGGAGAATCGAGGATGGGGAGTCGGCACTCAGCACAGAAACAGCGCAGTGGGTAGGTCAGAGGGGAAGTCCTAGCGGGGTGTCTGGGAGAGGAGAGGAGCCAGCAGGTCGGGAAGAACTCAGTTTAGGGGACAGCGCCTAGGGGAGATGGCACCTGCTGGCATAGCAAAGAGAGCAGTTCGGGGGCAGCAGCTTCCCCAGGACCTGAAATTAGGGGTGGTATGGGGGGCTCTGGGGTGCTCACTAAATTGGTATAACTGTTACTAGCTGACAACTGGGGAGGGTTGGGAAATTCAGGGAGGTGCGGGGGGGTGTTGGGGTGCTCACCAAATTTGTATAACATTTTTACTCCTGACAACTCAGGGGGTGTTGGGAAATTCAGGGGAGGTATGGGGGGTGTTAGGGTGCTCACTAAACTGGTATAAACACTGTCACTAGCTGACAGTTGAAGAGGCTTGGGAAATTCAGGAGAGTGCAGGGCGGTATAGGGTGTGTTAGGGAAATCCCTGGTTGGGGGGAGATGGCGCCTGACTGGTGGGAAGGTTTGGGGAGGGTCGGTGACTCGGCCGGAAGCCAGGGAGTGGGTTAACTTAGGGAAGTGAGCAGGGTCCCTGGGGCGCTGGCAACCGGGCTATGGGCAGGTGAAGTTTCTTTTTGCTGTCCCAGTGTGTCTGTGCCCCTTCATCCATAGCTTAGAATAGAACCTAAGTCCCCTGGGTCCCAGTGCAGTGATCTAGCCACTAGACCATACTACCTTATAAAATCAATGGGGACCTTGGAGGTGGGGGAAGAAAAACACCACGTCCCATTCTGGCTACCCGTTGAAGCCCAGGGCAGAACAATCTATTCCCAGGGTTTTAGCAAACCAATTTTAATTTTAATCACATTTTAAACTCTTACAGCCATGTCTTTCATGCTGCATCTCTCAGTCATCTCTCCTGTATTTAATTCTCCCCAAGAAAGAGCTAGTACAGAGAGCAGAAAGAATCACATAGTAGTTGTTACATATCATCAGCCCCAGTGGCCCAGAATTTGTTTCCCCTTTCATAGAATGCAGCCATCTCTGGGGAAGTGAAAGCTGTTTCACAGCATGTTTAGTATCGCTTAGTGGGTTAAGAGGGAAATTTAGCTTTCTCTCCTAGCAACAATGGAGGGAAGCAGCAAAGAGGTGTTAACTGAGGTCTATCAGAAGAGACAATGGGATTGCCTCTGCCCAGAAAGGGGGGAGGGGAAGTGTTTTACCTTTTATTTCCTTGTGGTCACTCATGACTCATTTATATTGTGATTCTGCCACGAATGCCACTGGGTATGTCTACACTTAGAGCAAACTTCAAATTGATTGTCATCAATTCAAATTCTATTATGTGCACAGACATACCCACTTTCATGAATTCGAACTGAGCCACTCCTCAGTTCAAATTGATGAAAGCTGGCTTCAAATTCATCAAACCTCGTTCAACATTGAAGTCGTGGTCAATTTGAACTGAGGAGTTCGAACTGACACAGTATGGCACCCTGGAAGAAAGATCAGTCCTTTGGCACCTGGGGCCAGCAGAACCAAAGGTGCCTCACCACCAGCCAGATCCAGCAGCTGCACATGGGGAAAGCAACCCCCAGGCGCACTGCTCCTGCAGGGCTGGCCACATGCGGGGAAAGCAACCCCCGCACGCAGCTTGTCCCCAGGCAGCCGCATGCAGAGACAGCAACCTTGTAATTGTTCCCAAGCAGTGGGTATGTGCCCTCTGGCTACTTGAGGGATGGTCCCCAGCAAGCACCCCTAGCTGCAGTTACACACCAGGAGTCACTGTCTACAGAGATTGGGACCAACTCCCAATCACAGCACACCCAAGTCCGTCCATTTAACAAAGAAACAAATTGTGCCCAGCTTTCTTCACACACACCTTCTAAAGATCACACATCTTTAGATAAAGCAACTACTAATTTATTGATCAAATTATAATTCTAAGTGAGAATATGACCAATCATGGCAGAATAAATGCAGGGAAGTGTAAATCTTGGGTAAGTGTAAGACAAGGTGAGCTGTTCCCATGACTTACCCTTCACTACATTTATTTCTTGTGTCCCCCCCCCCGCCAATCTTCAAAGTGCCTGATGAAGTGGGATTTTCCCCCACCAAAGCTCATGCAATAAATAAACTTGTTAGTCTTTAAGTGCCACAGGACTCCTTGTTTGTTTTTGTTCCAAAACTCTCCCCCACCCCCTTTGTGGGCAGAGGCTATCCCATTGTCTCTTCTGATCCACCTCAATTGGCCTATCTTTGTTGCTTCCCTCAGGTACTTGCTTGCTGCTGGGAGCAAGCTCTGTCTGTTACCCTACCACCGACCCCCTGAGCCATGCTAAACATGCTACATGTCTGTGCACAAGCAAGAAGTTGTAGGAAACATGATATCATGTTAATCATGTAGAATAGGTTAGGAGCATCCATAAAGAAACATAGTGTGGTGTAATTGGCAACAAATCATACAATCACAGTGTACAAGTGAACAGGAAAATCATGAAATAAATCATAATCCAGGGTGCACAGATATGCATCCTGTGACAGTAGGGTACTGCACAAATGGAAAGACAGATAGCCCTTGTTCCAAAGAACTTACAAGCTAACCAATGAAGGTGTAGAGAAAGGAAGTGATGCATCACAAGTCCCATAGGTGGTGAGAGACAGAGCTCGTCTGAATCCCAGGATGTATCCTGTTTTTTTAAGATCTCATCTGAAAAATTACTGCACAGTAAATTGCTTAGAATCCCACCTGGCTACCTCATAGGGACAGCAAGCCAAGGTGATCTTGCTACAGTTCAAACCTGCAGGAGTCAAACCTGATGTTAAGATCCCTAAATTCCAAAGAGGTTGCTGTGTTAGTCTACCGTAGTTCATCAAAACAGACAAGGAGTCTTGTGGCACACTAGTCTTTAAAAGTGTGACAAAACTCTTTGCTTGTTTTGCTGTTCTTTGCTCTGTGGCCTTTGGGAAGTCATGCACATCAGGTAAGTTTTCAAAGGCAGACACTGATTCTTGCCCCTCCCCCCCTGTACTGCCTCAGTTTTCGGATGCCAACTGAAGACACCTAGGGACTCAGAGCAAAATTTTAGCAAGTATGTACATGATAAATGTCACTTATTAATTAAATTTAAATTCATTGATGTAAGGCAGGCTTAGGAGCTGTGCCTAACAGCTGCTGATGTGGAGCAACTAATCTGCATAGGTCCTGTAGGGTATTGTATTAGCATGGTATTTGCAAACTGAGTGCAAAGTATAGTGGGTAATGGTATTTGGGGTCAATCTACTCACAAATCTGTCAATATCTGTAATTCTACTGAAGGGAAATAAAAAATACTGTCTTTTTGTAAATTGCTACTCTGTTTGTTTCAAATCTGTCTGGATTAGTTAAAGGGTAAAAACTACCCTTAGTGAAAAAGAGGCTTGAAAGAAAGGCAACTGCCTATTTCAGCCTGAAAAAGACAAGCAAGGAGTGAGATTTCATGTTAGCTCCTTTTGGTGTGAAATGCTAGAGGCATTCCTATCTTATTTCAGCCTTTCTGTCAAAGAATGACTCTGGCTAGAACTTGTTTGAGGCCCTTTGTTATGTTAATAGTAATAAGTATGTGTATGGTACTGGATGTGTAAGAGCTGCTGTGAAGAAAACAGGCAGACTCTGAGCTGAGAAAAAACTTTCTCCTCTAAGCTGAAATTTTTAAGAAGTAGCAGTAGAGGGAGAGAGCAGGCAAAGTCAGTAGACAGTGGGTAGAGCTGGTGGATGGTGAGAGGAGCCAGAGGTGAGCTGGGTGGAATGAGTGACTGGAGGATGGAGCCAGTGGACAAGGGGTGGAGATGATGGATGGTGAGAAGCAGGGGCATCACTACCACTAGGCACCCTAGGCATGTGCCCCAAGTCCCAGTGCTGGTGCCCCAGATCTGGCAGGGCCACCCCTCTCCCAGTCTCCACCCCAATCAGGCCGGAGATCCAGGCCCCAGCTGCTGGCAGCCATGGCGGCCCTGTCCCAGGCTGGGGATCTGGGGCCCAGCCGCCCATGGCAGCAGTGGCCAACAGCTGCAGTGGGGAATCTGGGGCCCAGCCGCCTGCGGCCACGGTGGGGAATCTGGGGCCCGGCTGCCTGTGGCCATAGCGGCCCTGTCCCCAGCCAGGGATGCAGGACCCAGCCGCCTGCAGCCGCTTCCGGTCCCATCCCTAGCTGGGGATGCGGGGCCTGGCCGCCCGTGGTGGCTTCCAACCCTGTACCCAGCCAGGGGGCTGGGCCTGTGGGCTGGGGGTGGGTCCTGTGGGTCAGGGGCAGGGCCTGGGGGCCCATGCCCTGGGTCTCTCCCCGGGGCAGCAATGCCCCTAGTGAGAAGGGCCAGTGGCGAGCTGGGCGGAGCGAGTGACTGGAGGGTAGAACAACGAACAGTGGGCTTAGCCAAGGAACAGTTCTATAGGATGGAGTGAGTGACCAGTAGATGGTATCGGCAGACAGCTGGTGTGAAAGACACTCCCTACATACCCTAGGGTTGGTTGGGAGCCTCGTTAATACTGATTCCACAGATCAGTGCCGGTTTTGCCATTAAGTATTGTATGTTCTGTTATGCAGTGTGGGTTGTTGGAAACTTTGCTCTGTACTAGCTAGCTACATCAACATTATTTCTGTTATTTGGCCTTTTGCACTCTGTTTTGCTACTATTAAAAGTTCTGTTTACTACACTCAGTCTCGTGCATGCGAGCGGGGAACACTTACCCCTTTGGGGTTCCCAGGAAACAGTGCAGGATTCCCAGAAATCTGGGTGGGGGCTCAAGCCAGTTGGTGGTGCTGCATCATTGGGAAACCCCTAGATATAAAACCCAGCCCTTGTTCTGCCAGCCTGCCCTGGCAGAAGGGTTACATCAATATTACTTTTTATTTTCATGTTTAGATTAAAGGAATGAATTGATCTTGCTATTTGAATTTTAAGTTGTAAATACACTTTGAAAAACCTTTTGCAACTTGCATGAATGAGATGGGAATGCTTCAAAGCAAAATTTGGCTTGGAGCGCCACAACCCCTTGAGCTGGCCCTGCTTGGAAAGAGATATATTTTAAAGATCAAGAAAACATAACCTATGAGAGAGACTGAAAAACATGTGTGTATTTGTGTGGAGAAAAGAAAACATAATAACAATGTTCAAGTACCTAAAAGGTTGTTATAAGGAAGAGGGTGATAGGATGTTCTCAATAACATCTTAGGACAGAACAAGAAGTAATTGCAGCAAAGGAGATTTAGTTTAGAAATCAGGAAAAATCTTCATAAGTATTAGGGTAGTTAAATACTGAACAAATTACTTGGGGAGTTTGTGGAATCTCCATCACTGGAGGTTTTTAAGAACAGGTTTGTAAGCAGGAGCCAAGATGGCTGCCCCTGCAAACCTGCCAATCAAGCAAGAGGGGACGGGGTGGGGCAGGAAGTATAAAAGACAGGCAGAGGAGCTCAGTTCAGCCCTGGCAGCCAGAGGAGAAGGATGGCTCTGGCCAGGCTCCTCAGTCTCAGTCCTTCCACCAGCCGAGGAGGACTGGGGCTACCCGCCGCCCTCGAGCCTTCTGCCAGGATGGCTGGCTTGGGCCTCCCATGGCGGGTACCCAGTGGGAAGATCCCCCGCCCTGGGAGGGGGACAAGCCGTGGTGACCGGAACTACAGCGCCCACCAACCGACTGTGAGGATCCGGACTACCGGGAGCCTGCCTCCCCAGTGGTTGGAGAGGACCTGGAGAAGCTTCCTCTGGTGCTGCCCGATGCAGACCCCCCTTCAGGGATGGACCTGGAAGAACTGCCCCTCGCCCCTGACCAAGGGGGGCCGCTGGAATCAGCCCCGGAGGAGATGGTCGTCGACATAGAACTCCCGGACCTGCCGCCCCCTGATGCCTGGGAAGGACTCTACTCAGTGCCCCTCAGTGAGTACCCTGTGGATGCTGAGGAGGACATCAACCAGGTACTGATGGGAGAGGGGGAGGGCAGTAGCCCAGGGGGGTCTCCTCCGTACTGGGGTCAGCGTGTTGCAGTTGGGACCCCGCTGACCCCGCCACCTGCAGGTCTGGCTCCCACTAGGGCCCTGGGCTGGGACACAGTGGAGCAGGGCGGGCCTGTGTCCCCCCTCCTCCTCTCCCCCCTCATCGAGACGACAACCCCATTTCGCCCTCTGACCTCGTTGATCCACTACCAGACCTGACTCAGTGACTGGACACCCCTGTAAGAGTCCTGGGGGCCCGGCGGGAACTGCTGTGCCCAGCCCCAGGACTACTGGGTGCACCCCCTTTTGGGGGTCAAACGAACTGCTTGCCCCTCCCCTCTGGGGCGGGGCAGATTGCTCAAGTCAGCAAGACCAAAGAACTCCCCACATTGCCCACCGGGAGTGCCCTCCCGGTGGGGCAAACGGAACTCTCGTTTACAAGGTTATAAAAAGAACAATCAGGGATGGTTTATAAGCCAGTTAGGCCTGCCTTGGTGCAGAGGACTGGACCAGATGACCTACTGAAGTCTCCTCTAGTCCTACATTTCTATGATATTTGCAGTTTTTTATTTCCAAGGTCCCATCCTGGCAAATGTTCCTCGAAGCTAACAGTTTCCGCCTTGTCTTGTCACGGCCCCCCAAGTATCTGTCTGGAGGTTGCTTACCTGGATCCATTGCACTGGATCCCTGTTTGCATGTCTTAGAGCCACCTATTAAGCTACAACAACACAGTCATGCAGAGAAGTCTTGCAACCCAATATATGGTAACTTCACCTCACTGACCAGGTCACATAAAATGGTTATAAAAATTATTACATCTCACTGTTCTTAGGGTATAACATCTCCAGCTGTCACAGGAATAATAATGACTTCACTAGTTACACTAAAGCCTGTCTGAAAATGGGAAGTGGATTTGACATAAATTTTTTAACTTAAAACCTAGCAGGGTCAATTTAGTCCTTTCTTTTTAAAAAGATCAACTGCAGAAATGATAGGCAAAATGATGGGTACTTTTCATTACACACAATTTTTTGGAGAAAGTTATTGTTTCAAATGTTAGATCAGTTCCAATCTGGACTATAAACTAATCAAAAAGAAAAGACTATGGAAAATGTTCAATATCTTTCATGAAACATTTTTGTCCAAATTAAAAAACATGTTGAACAGCAGTAAATAAATTGATTTTCCTAGCCGTGGATCTTTTGAATAACCTCAGACACAGTTTGCTCTGTGTGGACATTAAATATCCTATGACTCTTTATACAGCGGATTATCCTAGGCTATGTCTACACCAAAGGGCTCAGTTAATTGGACTTAACAAGGTCAACTTAAATTCGACTTTATTAAGTTGAGTTAGAGAGTCTACTCAGCAGGTAAAGGCTGCGCTCTTTATCAGCACAAAGTGCCTCAAAGGCCAGCAGTTTGAAGCCGGTACTCCTGAACATCCATGAATGGATGGGCGCAAAGCTTCAGGCGGTTATCTTACTTTTTTTAAGTCAACTTAAGCCAAGGCAGCCATTTAAGTTAACTTAATAAAGTCGACTTTAAGGAAGTCCCCTGGTTTAAGTCGATTAAGTTGGCTTAAGTGGCTACCCTAGCTTAAGTTGACTTAATAGAGTCGCCTTACTCAGCCACATTTCATTAAGTCAAATAAAGTTGATGTAATGCTTAAAGTCAACTTTAAGGGCAGAAGTAAATGCCAAATGTGGCCATTGAGTTGCTTAAGTCAACTTATGCCAAGTTATGTTGACTTATGCCTCCAGTGTAGACATATTCCTAGTGTCCTTGGCATACTCCTAGTGTGCTTGGCCATAACCTCCACTCCCCAGACCTGGCTGCACTCATCGTCCCAGACAGAAATGGCTGATATTCTGCATGTAAAGCACATTCGACTGCAAGGGCCTTGACAAATGTAAGACATTTCAGGTTTGATCCCATCTTTAATAAGGTCAATGAGAATCTTTTGGATGTGTTTGTGTAATGGGACTCTGGTCCAAGTCTGTAGAAGAAAACAAAACTGCAGTGCTAGAAACCATTTCCAAAACAGCTTGTGCTTTTCCCAATGTCACCTTTGATTGCAACATGAAGAAGAAAAGAAGCACAAGGAGGATGATAGCTAGTAAATGTAATAACTTTTTTTAATCACTAATAATGCAAAGACTTATTCATGTGCTTAATTTTACACACTCTGAATGTACTTTAAGGGAACTACTCACAATCCAGAAAATTAAAAATGTACAGAAGTCTTCCCAGGTTTGGGGTCAAATATTGCTGCACACTCTTAAATAGCCATCCTTTTCCATTTCAAAAGTGATTGTATTTCAGATGATTGCAAAGTGATTTTTGTCATCATTAAGGATCGTATAAATGTAAGGTATTGTTATAATTATATTAGTAAAAACAATATGCCCTTATTTAGAATAACTACTAGCCTAGCAACATCTAAATACAGAACCTTAAATGTGTGAGACTCCACATTTGCTATCCATACACATGAAGACTGGCTGTGGAAATTCTAAGAAATTCAGGCCTAAATTGCATGTTAATGATCTTAAGAATTGTACTTTAAGTTTGCATCCTATAGTAATATGAAGTTCACTTTAACTTATCTCTTAGCCAAGTCCATTGTGTTCAGTAGCCAATATTCTTTTTATAACACTCAAGACAGAATAAATGTATTAATTCCTTTTTCTACAAATGGCACATCATTATCTAAACTGAGCCAGGCTATTCTTCAATGCAAATTGCCACACTACATCTTACCATCTGGTCTAGCACAAGTCACTTCAAATATCTGGGCTTCAGTTTCTGCCTCTGTAAAATGAGGAGAAGGATACTTTCTTACCTCATAGGCATGTAATCATTTGTAGTATGGCAGCTCCTAGGAATGCCAGACAATGGTTCATGGTGGTAGATGTTTGTGAAAAAGGTCCACTCGCCCTAGTCCAAGGGTGGGCTGTCCACCTGCCACAGAGGGACCAACCCAGTTACTAGTTTTAGTCCCTTCCAGGGAGAGAATGGGGTTAGGTGGAAAATAGTACACCCCAACAAATAGTCTATAATGCAGAGATAAGGCACTCCATCAATAGTCCAATGTCTTTTACATAGGCTACACAAATCACAAGGCTTTAGGTAAAAGGGGGTAAACACCACGAGGTATCAGACCAGGTTGCCATCTAGGGGAAGAGGAGAGGGGGAGAGGGACACAGGCCCACCCTACTTCACTGTGTTCCAGCCCAGGCCCCTGACAGGGGGCTGGATATTCAACCATGGGGTCAGCGGGGATCCAGCTAAAATACGCTGACCCTGGTGTGGGGTGTACCTCCCCTGGGCTACTGCCTTCCCACTCTCCCAGTAGTACCTGTTCAGCCCCTTCAACAATGTCCTCTGGGTAGTCACTTAGGGGCAAGGAGCAGAAGCCCTCCATTTCATCTGGCAGGGGTAGGACGGGAAGCTCCAGTGTGACCTCCATCTCCTCTGGTGGAGGTAACTCCGGAAGCTCCATTTGGTCCGTTGTGAGGGGCAGGTTTTCCAGATCTTGTCCTGCAGGGAGGTTAGCTTCCTGTGTAGCAAGCAGCAATTCCTCCAAATCACAGGAAGACAGTAGCGGGGCTGGGTCATGGCAGTCTGGGCCTTCCGGGGAAAATTCGGGGTTCCTAGACTCCAGCTGTCCTCCCAGCCCACCATCCTCAAGCAAAGCTGGCCCATCCTCAGGGCCACCTGCCATAAGAGGCCCAAGCCAGCCATCCTGATACTGGAGTGGAGACCGGCAGGTAGGCAAGTGTTCCCTCTATTGGAGGAATGGCCAGGGCTGAGGAACCGGGAGAAGAACCATCCTTCCTCTTCAGCGGCCTGGGCTGGACTCAGCTCTTTGGCCTTGCTTTTATACTTCCTGCCCCACCCCTTGAGCTCTGCTCTGATGGACAGATGTCTGGCGCCCATGTTGCCTTGCCTGGGGGTGGCCATGATTCCCCTTTACAGTGTTGTAAAAAGGACAGTCCCTGATCCAAAGAGCTCACAATCTACATGGCTCAGGATGCAACAGCTGGATGAAACAGACACATTGGCAGCTTGAAAGAATGAAGCAACAATAAAATGAAGAGTTTTCCAGCCTGTAAGGTGCTGACAGAAAGTAAAGAATGAACTGGGTTTAGGCTGCATCTGCTCCATCTACACTGATGATATAATTTTTTATAGTAACAGAGATATCTCAAATTGAGACCAATAAATAAATAAATAGACTAATAAAATAAGGCAGATTTGTGGCAAAACCAAAATATGTTAAGTGCTCTATAGATTCAGTTACTGGTTATCTGGCTTCACCTAAATAACTCACTAGCATCTCTGCCATTCATATATGCTGCAGTCATCGCAGTAAAGCTTTACACCTTCCCCAACAGTATCACAAAATCTGCCTCTTGTAAATACACCAAATGGGTAACAGATATAATATGGTGATGTTCATTTAAGCACAGTTTTGGTGTGTGTCTCCTCTAACTTGCAACTTTATTAGACATATATTTACCTGGGTCTGTCTCCATGACAAAAATCAGGTACCAGCTGAATTCTTCTCTGCATATTGGGGGTGCTCAAATATAATCTGGAGTGTCTGTTGCAAGCATCAGAGAAAAGAACTGGACAACTGCTGAAATGCAAGAGGCAGTTAGCCTCCACCCATGAATAGCAGACAAATACATACATGTCAATGGGAGTCCAGCCTGCTAAATACAAGATTCAGGATATACAAGGATATACAATACAAGATTCAGGACACACTTACAACTAAGAAAAGAGGAGCTATTATGTAACACCATGTGGCCTACAACTTCCAAGAAGACACTTCGCAAACTGTTCCAGAAAAATTCACTCGGATAGTGTTGAAGGCTTTATGTAAACATAAACTGCTTGGGTAATTTATTTGTAAACAGTTATGGGGAAATGAGTTTGTTTAGGCTTGTCAAATTGATTTGAAAGTTTGCTCCAGTCCAATAACCCCCTCACCCCCAAAACCTGAAAGAAATCCATCAATTCTTGGGACAGTGACAAGAAAAGCTTTAGTCTTCAACCCCAAGCCTTCAGCTCCCTCCATGGTGGAGCTCTCTCGCCGCCTGTATTGGCCCTCCAACAGGAGTATCGTAAGTTCCTATCTCTCAAAGATCACATTTACTGTCTGGAATACCCATTCTGTATGGAAGACAGAAGCAGAGCTCAGCCTCCCTTCCACCAAGCGATAGAGCTTGCTAGGACACAACAACAAATAACCTCTACTTAACCCCAAGCCATTGCCAGTATTGTTCCAATGCCCAAGAACTCAGTTCACTCCCTTGGGTCAACAGACATGTGCCCAAGTCACAATTTTATATTTGCATTACAACTCCAACTTTCGTATACTACAAGTTGGGTGTGCATGATCCAGTGTTTCAGTTAGTGGTTCTACCTTCAGGCCCTATCTCTAGAGCTCAATCTCATGAGGTGATGATGGACCTCATCTTCCACTGAAGGCAGGGGGTGGGAACTAAGAATGTACAGCTCTTCACATGAGTGTTGAGAACCTTGTTGGATCAAAGAGAAGCATGTGTCATACTGTAATGCCACAGAGTTCTGAGAAACCTTCTTAGAGGCAACAGAGGGGGCTACGGGTGAGGCCAAAGCCTGAATTCTGAACTGATGCCAATAAGTCCATTTCTGTAACATCTGAGTGCTCTTTTTTAATATGACCCTATGAGGGGAGTGGTGGCATAGAGTTAACACTGCAAAAAAAGAACAGGAATCTTTGTTGGGGTTGTTAAGTGCCATGCACTTGAGAAGTTAAATGTACATGTCTCAGTTTTCTTTGGCAGACCTAACATGACAGATGTTGAGCAGGAAACATGTTTTGTTTTCTTTTTTAATGACCTGCTTCTAGAGCTAAACATTTCTTGAGAAACTCTTTTAAAAAAATCTCATTAAGCACCAGGGCAAACAGGTGGTCTGAAAATAACAGTGAAGAGTCGCTTCTCAGTTGGTGTGACTAGACATAGCTCCAAAGTTGTCAGTAGAGGTATCATGAACTTTAGTCCTGCCTGGCTTTCATGTGAGCCTTTCAAGTGGGGAAAAGTAGCTTACTGCCTTCCCCAGCACAGGCAACCACCTATGTAAGGGCCAGGTAGGATCTGGACTAACAAATTTGAAAGAAGGGAGAAGCAGTTTTGATTTGTCATGTGACAGACAGAGACCTGTCATCTTTTGATAATCTAGTCACCACAGCAAGATAGACAGAATCCTTCACAGCATATCATGAAGAAGGATCATGTGTTCAAGAACACTGGCAAAAAAAAAATGAAATGGTTATATCCTCTCCAATCCTTTTCATTCTCCTTCCAAAAGAGTGTTTTGAAATTTCTGTTGAAAAACAGGCATCTAAGGTCCAATAATCTGCATTGGATTGTTCCTCTCCAGATAGCTTTCTATTTAAACCCCTTGTCATGGAACAAATGGATGATGCAACTGACTTAAAGAGCTAGCAGTGTTCTCCACAGAGACTTCTGCAGAGGCGATACAGTGACTCTCTCAGAAGCTACACCCTGCTACATTTGCTGTGCTTTGATTTTTAAATCACAGTTTTATTGGCTGCAGTGAGGGTGCCAGCTGTGGATGCCGCAAATGTCTGAAGCATGAGATTTAACGTGCAGGCTCATTTCTCCCTCAGGGTAAAGGAGAAATCAGATCCTGGAAGTCAGAACAGCCATCAAACTGATTTTGGTTTTGGTCTGCTCATCGCAGACACATGCTGCTGAATTAGAAGAAAACACATATTAGAACACTTTGGAAAGTGGAAGAGGTGTGCAATTTGGAACACTCTTCACCACTCATAGCATGGGAGTGTCTTTCTACCTATGCTTGTCCTTATTGCACATGCATGTGCATGTACATGTACTTTTGTTCACCTATGATTATGCATGTGGAACTGAGGTTTTTTCTGGCCATTAGAGGATTTTAAGGCCCAGCCTGACAAAACCTTGGCTGGGATGATTTAATTGAAGTTGGTTCTGCTTTGAGCTGGGGGCTGGCTGAGATGACCTGAGATCCTTTTCAGCCCTCCTCTTCTGTGAGTCCATGAGTGACAAAGTCAGAGCATCAAAACATCCTAACTGGTAAAAAGAGGTCAAGAGTAAAAGATGATGTAACCCATATGCCTAAAAAGGAGCTATCTCTTTTAGGGGTCTCTTGAGGCTGGGTTATGTTGCTGGATAGATTTGGCTGTCCAGGTCCAGAACTTTCTGGAAACAGGGAGTGGTAGCATTTAGAGCATCCTCCACAAGGTTTTCTGTTGTTAATGTGGTGAGATGCCTGAGAGGGGCAGAGTGAGGCGGCACCGCAGAGGGAGTTGCAATGAGAGGAGCCCATGTGCTCAGTGTATGGCTGAGATAAGCTGAGCCAGGAGTGGACAGCAAGATGTTTTCTCTCTACTGTGGAGTACTTTGAGAAGCGTTTTCTCTTATGGGACTGAGCCCTGGTTAACCAGTAAACTTTTGGATGGTGCTGATTCCAGAAGAAAAAGTAAAGCCTGCATGGATTCCTACCTAAGATCCCTAAGAACAAAGAAGAGGATTTCTGCTTCTTGCAACTTAAAGACTTGCACAGAGACTGCAGCTGAGGCATGAGTGACAGGGGTTTCTTACTGTTCAAATTCATTTGGTTTTCTTAGGCTAAGATTTATTAAGTAAGTAGTTAATAAAGTTTGTTATGGTTATTCTAAGTAGTATTTTAATGTGAGATGGTAACTCTAAGCAATCTTTGCTGCCAGTCCTTTACAGACTGGATCCTGGGTCTCCAGCTGTTTTCTTCAGTGGTTTATCTCTGTTGGGCACTGGAGAGGGGCAATTGAATGAATTCTAGCTGACCTGTGAAGGCTACCGTGACACATATAGTACTTTTTAAAAAGTGAATATTTGCCAGATCTTACCATACTGAGGTATTGCAAAGCACCACAGTTACTTCCTACCTTGGGCGTAAAGGGAAAATGTAACATCTCATACACCATAGGCTGGTAACTTTTAGCAAATATTTTCTTTTTTATGGCTTCCAAACTGACTCTAGGCTTTTTTGAAGTCCTGCCATCACTATTTTCAATCCACTTGTGGCTACATTTAACTAGTGTGTGAA
Source organism: Podocnemis expansa (assembly GCA_007922195.1). Taxonomy (NCBI): domain Eukaryota; kingdom Metazoa; phylum Chordata; order Testudines; family Podocnemididae; genus Podocnemis; species Podocnemis expansa. The sequence continues at coordinate 39,571,239 of ML682004.1, forward strand.
ATGATCATTTGGCCATATATATAATAAATTGTATATGACTTTATACTGTCCAAGCAGGGTAATGCATATGTGCACCACTGCCTTCTAATGAATGGAAGCAGAAGTGCTTTTCTGAAAGTCATGAGGGGCTTTTTCCACTAAGAACTAGTCCAAATTCCCTTATAGTTCATGTTGTTGGATGCTGTGTTTCTGAAGCAATAACTGTATTCTGTTCCATCAGTTTCCAAACCACCACCATGTGAGACAAATAGACCTGGTTGAAAACTCTGATTTGAAAAAGTTTTTGATGGAAAAAGGAATTTATTTTCCAAATTAATATTTGCAACTGTGTGCTGAGATGAAATCCCAGTTTAGTAGCTTCCACTTTTCACACTCATAGAGTTGTTCGACACCCATCAGTGCTTCAGATTTGACAAGTAATCTTCAACTGGACAGCAGGAGCAGAGTTTCAAAGGCACAAGACATTTAGGTATCCAACTTCCTTTTGTGCCTTTGAAAAACCAGCTCCATAGTTTCCTATTATTGTTTAAAATGGAGGTTGTTAAAAGTACGGAGGGTTTGTGGCTTATGTTGATTTGTTTTGTATAAAATTAATTTTATACAAATCTTTTCCAATATATTAAAGGACCAGATCTCGCAATATTTCTATATAAGTCACTCTTTAAAGACATACAGGGAAATCTTAGGGAAGGCCCTTAATAAGCTGTTAGTACATTAGGAATCATCAGAATGGCAAATTCAGGACTGAATGTATGTTCTCAGATGGAAGGGGAGCATTTACACTTAGAGAATGGGACAATGCCAAGTGCAACATAATGGGACTGTAACCTATTATGCTACATATGAACCTACTTATCTATTATTTATATAAGAATTCCACATCTTTCCGACAGAGCAAATAAGAGAAATGTCTAAACTAGATGAGAAACTGAAGATTTCCCTCTGGCTAGGCAACCCAGTATGGAATAAGGGAATAAGCACGCAACCAAGCCTTCAAGCTAAAATTAAACCATTTTTATTAAATTTTCAGGTGTCTGGATACCTATTTTTCATATTAGTTTTAGTTTCTATTAATCTCCCCTTATGGAAAGCTCCTATGAAATTCAGCAGAGAATTACATCGTTTCTATAGATTTTTTAATTCAACCCGGAATACATAAAACAAAATTTATATCCCTGACTTAGAAATCAATTACCCTATTGTAAGGTTTCAGGGAGAAACTATTAAATTCTATATTCTTGTCAATATGACTGTATTAAAATCAGGGCCCCATTACAAATACACACACACAGGAGCTCCACTCTCACTGTATAAACATATACCAAGATACAGTTTCTATGGCAGAGAGTTCATATCTTATAAACTACAGCAATTTGTTACAATACTTTTAGGGGGCATCTCTGTTAAATTCTATTGGTGTTTTCCATGAGGAGCTCCACATGAACTACTGTGTGAAAGTCTGTCCCCATGAGACTCCAGGCTTGTTTCAGAGACCCAGCTGCTTTGGTTAGTTCTTTTCAAGCTATGAACATCATCAGCAGAGCTGAAGAAAAATCAAAAACTCAGATTTGAATCTCTTCATATGTCAGAATTTTGCATTGTTGGTGAACAGGGGACTCCGATCAGAAATATCTGGATTTTAACTTGCTGCAGTGCCCTTAGTCTGGATTCTGTGTCAAGGCACATTTTGCAGATCAGTTTCAGATGTTGCTTAAAATTCACAAAACTGACTTAAGATGAAGAAAAATCTCTCACAAAAAAAACTTGCAAAACAATGGTCCTGATCTAATTTTGTCCCATAATCTCAACCCTTAGTCTAAAACTGACTCTTATGCAATGTCTATAGTGATGGCAGCAAATTCACTGCTTTCAGTTCAAACTCTCTGGTTCGCCTGAGTGGACAGTCAAGATCAGGGCCAGACCAAGGTTTTAGCGGTGCCCTAGGCTAATTGTGATTTTGGTGCCCCCCACCCTACCCTCAGGAGCAGGCTGGGCCAAGCCCCACTGCCCCATCAAGCCAGCTGAGCAGGGACCAGGCCCCCCAAGCTAGCAGACCAAGCCTCCCATCCAGAGCAGCACGCCAAGGTGGCAGACCGAGCAGTGGGCAGAGCAACCCCCTGCCCCCATGAGTGGACTGAAATGACCCCAGACCCTGCCAAGCTGATGGGCTGGGCCCCAGGCCGGGCCAAGTACCACCTCCCGCAACAAGGTTGGCTAAATCCCGGAGCTGCCGAGCCAGGCTGAGCTCCCAAGCAGGGTGGGGCTGGGTTAGGGCCCAAGTGGCAGGCCACGCCAGCTGAACAGTGGACTGAGCCAGGCCCCTAGCCAGCGGGAGGGCTGGCCAAGTGGCAGGCCAAGCAAAACCCCCCAGCGGTGGGCTGATCCAGGCAGAGTTGGCAGATTGGTGGGGCATGCTGCAGGCCGGCAGAGCAGTGGTGCAGCTCGCACCCACCCTCTCTCTCACTTCTCCCAGCTCTCCCCAACAAGTCTGCTCCTCTTCCCCCAATCCCCCCACCCTCCAGCACTTACCTTCTCTGGAGCGGGGAGTCGAGGCACGGAGCCAGCCCAAACAGCTGCTTTCAATTTCCCCCCTTGCTGTGCCCAGCCAAGCTAGATGCTGGTGCACAGGAGGATGGGAAATTTAAAATAGCCTCTCTGGCCCCAGCCTACAAGTCTCTGGCACCCCCTAAAGTCTGCCGCTGTAGGTGACTGCCTCAGTCACCTCTGTGGTAGGTTGGGCCCTGGTCAAGACCGGTTCAATCAATCTGGAGTTCAACTCAGTAACTCCAACCCTGTATGAAGAGTAATGCCGAATCAAAGAGACGGCATTTCCTTTCAACTCAGTGCAGTGGACCCAGATAGGTAATTTATTTTACATAACTTGCATATCTTCCTTTGACTGCTGCCGAAAATGGTGGCAGCAAGTGTAGACCAGGGTTAAGGCCCAAAAACTACCTCCTCTCACTGCATCACACTCTTATCTGAGCTAGCCACCACTCTGAGCAATAGGAGAATTAGGCTCACCCTTGCATTACCTAACATCACTCCACAAGCAGCCCCATTGAATTCTGTGGCACTGCTTCTGGTGGCTTGGACAATACAACAAGATGAGGGTGATGGACTTAAACCCTGATCCTGGAAAATTTATACACCTCTCTGTGCTATAGAAATACACAGAAATACAATATATTATGCTATTATCATTATAGTTACTAGTATTCTCATTGTTGATTAAACAGTTATGTTTAGTTCCAAAGGGGTGGCAGGGTTAGTCCGGTTCAGCAAAACAGACAAGGAGTCTGGTGGCACTTTTAAAGACTAACAAATTTATTTATCACATGAGCTTTCAAGTGGGATTTTCTCCCATGAACGCTCATGCGATAAACACATTTGTTAATCTTTAAAAGTGCCATTAGACTACATGTTTGTTTTGCTGAACTAGGCTAACACTAACACTTTGGAAGTTGCCTAAAGCATGTATCACTTAGTGGAAAAAACACAGCTTGTGATGTTTATGCATACTTTTAAGAGTGTATTTCAGTTTGCATGAGGTGACTATCCCATTGTTTATAAAACAACTGAAAATAGTCAATGCACATTTGCAGCCTGCCTCTGAATGCTATTGAAAAAATCTATTTCTCAATGGCCCTGCTGTGATCCATTAAATTTTAATAGGAGAAGTGGTTTTTGAATGCTTGCCCAATGCAAACTTATTTCAGTATTAAATAGACAAGCAAATAGGCAGTTGTTTCAAGATCCCTAATTTTTTTTAACACTTTCAGTTGTAAGCCTCAAAGAATAAGTGAGCAGAGCATGCTCCAAACTGGTCTGATCTTTAGAGCTATTGTAAATAGAAATGTATTTGTACCTACCTATGGGTGAGTCTACACTGGTGGCTTAAGTTGACTTAACCAGGCTTAAATCAACTAAAGCAAATCCAGGGGTATATTTAGAATTTATTAAGTCGACTTAAGCAGTTGCTTGAGTCAATTTAATAGCTCCTGCCCTGCAAGTCGACTCAAACTTTTAAGTTGACTTTACAGGGCAGCAAGCCCTGGGCCCTGCCCCCTGCCCCACCTCTGGTCCCCATCAGATTTAGCCCTACGCTGCATGGTGGCAGCAGCAGGAGCTGGCCCCAAGCCCCTCGCAGCAAGGGGTTTAGGGATGGATCAGGACCTGAGCTGCTTACCGGTAGCATCAGGACACTCGGAGCCCAATCTAGCCCCGAGCCACTTGCCGCTGGTAGCTGGGCAGCCTGGTCAATATCACAGACTATTCCATTGGCAGCAGGAGCCAGCCCCAAGCCCCCCAGCCCTTTCACCAAGCAGCTCAGGGTCAGATCCAGCTCTGCACCACTTGCCGCAGGCGGCAGGAGCTGGCTCCAGGTCCCCGCTGCCTGCAGCAAGGGGCTCAGAGCCACATCAGGCTCCCAGCCCCTTGCTGCAGGCTGCAGGAGCTAGTTCCCGGCCCCTGCCATCTGCAGCAAGGGCCTCAGGCCCAGATCGGGCTCCCACCTGGTTGCCACCAGTGGCAGGAGCCAGCTGCCAGCCCTCGCTGCCTACAGCAAAGGGCTGGGAGCCAGATCCCACTCCCAGCCACTGCTAGTGGCAGTTAGGACCGGATCGGACACTGGAAGCCCTTTCGGGACCTGGGGCAGGGGAGGGGGCAGGGCCCAGGCTTGGGTCCATGGTATGGCTACACTGTGTCAAGTGCAGACATACCCTGAATTCAAATTAACCTGACTTCGAAGGCCCCCCACCCAGTGTAGACATAGCCTGTGATCAGTTTGTTTGGCTAGTATTCATATGTGCTATAATACCCCACTGATCTACAGAGTAAAGCATTACATTACAATATTCTCATTTCAACTGGTGATTTGCCCTCATCTTCCTCTATATGTTGTTCCCCGTTGTTTGAATACTAACAACTGCTTTGATTTGCAGTTACAGTGTGGCCTGATCCCATGACTTATACTTACCTGCATTTATTTCCTCCCATTCTGTAAGTTACCCCATCTTCAAAGCAGCTGATGAAATGGGATTTTCTCCCACGAAAGCTCATGCAATAAATAAATTGTTAGTCTTTAAGTGCCACAGGGCTACTTGTTTGTTTTACTGAACTAGACTAACATGGCTACTCCTTTGGAATTAGACTAAAGCAATGGATTTTTTTTTAAAATTTCCCTGCCAATTTTTTGATTTTTTGCTTTATGCTTTCCAGAATAAAAAAGGATCAAGTTACAAATATAAAGCAAATATATTTCAATGTATAATTGCTTTAATAAGGTGATTTTCTGCATAACAGAGGCTCTCAAAGACCACTGAGAAAGACAGATTGACCCAAGAGATTTAGATAGTTTAAATAAGGTGTGGATAAGCAAAACTCCCAGTGAAGTGAATGAGCCAAAAATTCACTTTTAAACTTCAAAGAGAGATCTGGCCCAGGACATAGACCTGCAGACATATGGCCTGTAGGCCTGGGCTCAAAATCCAGCTCTGCCACTAATTACTTGTGTAACCCTTAGGCATGATTCCTGCTACCTCCATTTTTTCATCTATAAAATGTTGCTAAAAGTGTTTAGCCTTCATAAAATACTTTTAGATCAACAGATGGGCAGAGCCAGGTAAGCACTAAATATCATGCACATTGTATGTCCAGATCTCTTTTATACTTTCCCATTATGCATTATCCAAAACCCAAAAGCTGAATCTTATTTAAGAATTGGTCAGCATTTTTGTATGTCTGGTTTGTTATTTCCTTCTTCCCCTTCTAGTTTTGGCTGTAACTGTGAGTGAAAGTATTAAAACACTGCAAAAAGGTGTGTCCTTGTGGTGTTTGTGGTGTTTCAAATTTACCTAAAACCTACTAGAAACCTTGCAGGACACCCTGGCTATGTTTACACTAAGGAAGTTAACTCACTTTAAGTTAAATTGATTTAAGCTAAATCGATGTAACAGTCATTAAATTGATTTAAGTTAAATTGAGTTAACATGTCCCCACTAGAAACCCAAATCAAACTAGCATGTCCCTGGACAGGACTTGCTAGTTCAGTTTAGGAGAGGGGCACCATGGGAGCTCTGGCAGCATGGCCCCCAAGATGGGCCATGTTGTCACCCAATCCCCTGCCTGGCTCTCACAGGGAGAGCCCCATAGCGGGGGAAAAGAACCCCCCACCAGCTCTGGGCTCCCTGAACCCAGCAGAGGCAAAGGCGTTCCCCTGCCTGCCCAGCCCAGCTGCAGCCTTGGGGCTCAGCCAGGCAGGGGGGCGAAGTGCTGCCTGGGGGGGCAGGCTTCTGGGGTGCTAGCTGGGCAGTGGGGGATGCAACCCCTTCACCCAGCTGCCTGCACATTAGTGGGGTGTGGGGAGAAGGGACCCCCGTGCCAGGCTCCCGGCGTGCTAGCCAGGTGGCAGGGAATGCACCCCATACAGGCTAGCTGGCTGCAGGGGACAACACACCACACCCAGCTCCAGGCGCCCTAGCCGGGAGGTGGAGGGAGGACCACACCCTGCAACTGGCTCCCAGCGCATTCACTGGGAGTGGGGAGAAGAAAGCCCCATGCCCAGCCCCTAGCTATGGGCACACTAGCAGGGTGACCATGCATGGGAGCCCGTGTCTGGCTCCTGACTCACAAGCCAGGCACCAGGGAGGCAGGACACCAGTGCCCAGCTTTGGGAGCGCTCGCCGGGTGGTGGGGGACAGGACCTCCGTGCCTGGCTTTAGGTGCGCATCGTGCACCTGGAGCCAGGCACGGGAGTCCAATCCCCTGCCACCTGCCAAGTGCTCCCAAACCCAATAGTGGAGGTCCAATCTCCCCTGTGCCCAGCTCGGGGCTTCCTTCTCTCTGCACCCAGTGAGTGTGCTGGGAGCTGGGTGTGGGGTGCAGTTCTCCACCCGGCTCCTGGCTAGGGTGCCTGGAGCCGGGTGCAGGGTGCATTCCCCGCTGCCTGGCTAGCGTGGCTGAAGCCAAGCAGGTGGGTCCCTTCCCCCCACCACCAGGCTTGCGCCTGGAGCTGGGCACCAGGTGTTCCCCCCACAGGCCTCTTAGGGCACTGGGAGCTAGTGTGGGGTGCTTTGCCCCACTGCCAAGCCAGCCAGTGAGGAGCAGGGTGTCTGCCCCCTGGGCACCCCCTCTACCTGGCCAGGGTGCCGATGAGGCTGCTTCCTTCCAGGGTGCCATGCACCCTAGGAGGAAGAAGGTCAAACCCATTATATTGATATGTGGGTTATATCAATATAACACAGCCACACACAGTTATTTTAAAATGACAGTTTCGATATAACCCTCATTTCAATATAATAGGTTGTATTATATCAAAATAATTTTCCTTATTTTGAAATAAGGGAGCTCCTTATTTCGAAATATGGAAACATCATGTAGACATGCCTTCTTTTAAATTGAAATAACACTTCTTATTTCAATTTGAATCCTGTGCGTGGACATACCCCCTGCCCCTAGCACAGCTTCAGCCCAAAAATGTTCAGATATAGGTGTGCATACTGAACCTCCCAACTTTTTAGAATCTTCCATCACTTTTTAAAAAGACCGTAAAAGAAGTTGGTTTCATCTCTGCTCTCAGGGAAGATGAAAGCCATGCATAGCAGCATGCTGGTCCCTAACCTCAGCAAATCTGAGTCCAGGTCTATACTGACAATCTCAAATTCACCACCTTCGGTTCAATCTTTCCAGTTCAATTGAGTTGTCAGTGAGGACTCGCTCAGTCAATCTGGAAGCAGTGAAGTAAGTCCACCCCTCAAGAAGAGTAGTGTTGAGTTGAAGACAGGGTATTTCCCTCTGACTTGACACACTGGAGAAGCTGTGGTAAGTAGGTATTAGGAAGTCAAAGGGAGATACTAAAGTTATTTTACATAGCTTGCATATATCCCTTCAACTGCCACCAAATTCCATGGCCAGTACAGATCTGGCCTAAATGGTACAGGTACCATTCCCCTCTGCAATATAGACTGGTATATACCTGAGTCTTCCCAATCGCTTACTCTTGCAGCCATGCTTTCATGCGCTCCACTGTGTGAACCCCACTCTTAGGTCAGCCCACACGCAGCCTCCAACAAACACGTGGCTCTTAATTTAATGAGTGCTTCTGACCAGCCACTCATGTGGTAAACATACCTGTCCCAGATGCAGCCCTAGGAACTGCCATCTTACAGAGTTCAGTGCTGCCAACTGGACTCTGCAACCTCATGTGCTCATAATTTATCAAAACAATTCATATGCATCAACTGTCACTTTAAATGAAGTCTCTACACACCCCCAAAACACATGCACTGCTTTAGATAAAACAAACAGATAAGCACAGAAAGATTTTAAGTGATTATAAGCCAGAGGAAAGCAGGTCAGATTTAATCAAAACTGAACAAATGCAAATCACATTCTAAACTAAGCTCTGCACTTTGAGCTAGTTCTCACCGCAGGTTGATTGGTCTGCCCCCAACCAGGCTCTTCCCTACGTTCAATGCTTTCACTGGTTAATATTATTTGTAGCTGGGTTATGAGAGAGAGAGAGTGAGCATGCAAAATGCCCCCCCCCCTTCAGCATTCACCTCCCTCTCCAGGGTCAGGTGATCAACAGTATTCCTATATGGCAGATGTGGCCAAATTGCAGCTCACAAGCCAGATGTGGCTCTTTAAAGAAAAATTGCAGCTCCCGGGAGAGCGCAGGAGGAAAGGGCAGCATGGCGGGAGCCAGAGGCGACAACTTTGCAGTGGTCGGGTACAGCAGAGAGGCAGCGGCAGGGTGAGAGCCAGCAGCAGAGGAGCAGCCTTGTGAGAGCTGCAGGAAAAAGCAGCATGGTCAGACCTGGGAAGGGCCACATTGTGAGAGCCTCACAGACAGAAAAAAGAAGTGTGGTGAGAGCTGGGACGGGAGGGGCAGCATTGTGAAAGCCCACAAGGAAAAGCAAGTCATCAGTTAAGTGGAAAGAGAAGCACTCGGAGCAAGTAACTGCCAGATTCTACAGTTTACCCACACAATATTAATTTTATCCTACTTGGCTGTGTGCATAATGATACAGTCTTTAATTACATCAGTGCATGATTTTTTTAAATACTTCTGTTTTTTCATATTGTTTTCTGGGTAAATATTTTTAAAACTGGCAAAATAAACTGATCAAGAACAAGTCTACAATGAACTACAGATAAGTGATGATAATTAGCAATTTAAACCTAAAAAGCAATTGTAAATTAATTTTCTTTTTTAAAAATCACCTGACATTTCCAGATATTATAATATAATGCAAAATTATTTTTCTTGTATTCCTAGTTTGAGAATTAAATAAGAATCATCAGAAATGACTGAAAATTGACACAAGTGTTACATCCAAAACCACTGACTACTGTCAAAAGGTTATTAAAGAAACCTCTATTAATTTAAAGAATGTTACAAGTACTTAATTATGGATCATGGTTCGTTTTCAGCATGCAAAATGATTTAGACTTAGGATAGACCACCACTACTGAAAACTGGCTTTAGAAAAAAAATTCCTTAAGTCCATTGAACAAGTGTGCCTGAGACATCAGTATGGCATCTGTTTGCAGAAGGAACTGCTAGCACATTTATTTTGTAAGAAAATTTTAATTAATATAACTAAGTCGATTACCAAGATAATTTACATTCACTGCAAAGTTCAACAGCAGCACTATACTTCTACTGATTAAATAGCATTCAACGTGTATTAATTCTTTTTTGTTGTATAGTCAAAATCTATTTATACTTCAGTGCAGTCTTCATGAATGACTCTATGGTTATCTGAGCCCATTAGACATGAGTAACTGTTGTGAAGGGCTGAGGACGGAAAATTGTGTTGTAAACTTCCTAAAAAAAATGTCTCACCAATAAAGATTTTACTTTGCATTATAAAAACCAAATATTGATATGTAGAATTTATACAGGGCCTGACCCCAAACTGAATAAACTCAACGGGATTTTTTCCATAGTGTCTTCCGTGCATGGACTCCAAAGCACTTACTGAAACAGGCTCTGATCTTGCACTTTCTGTCCCCATAAATTCTCATTGATCTGTTGTGATTCTGAACAGTTGAAAAGGTGTCCTTGTGTGCATCTCTTCACAGGATTAAGATGAGAGCAGTATTTTCCCTTACTATTACTCTCATTTTAAAATTAATTGTGTCTGAGTCCTCAGACCTTTTGTCTTCACTGTCCATGAGTATTTCAGTGAACAAGTTTACTGGCAGAAATATTGGCAGGGAAGCGGGGGCATGGTAGGTGCCGGGATGGGGTGGGAGGCAGAAATATGGCCTACTTGGGGAGAGCAGAGAAGCAGCAGCGTGATAAGAGACAGCAGAGAAGCAGCAACGGGGGATGGGGGAGAGAGGCGTGACACGGTCAGAGAAGCCATAGCATGTTTAAATTTTCTCATAGACCCTAATGCAGCATACTCATTGTTAAAATAAAATCATGTTTTACAAGTCCTAAACATGATGTGGAATACTAAGAAATGAAAATACAAAGGAGAAAAGTATAAAACTGAACATAGATTACTTTCAATTTTTGGCGCAACTTACTGGTGTGAAGCATCATTCCACAATGAAATTCAAAACATTGTGCAATACTTAGAGATCAGCATCTCAGAGAGTTTTTACCTGCTGCATTGACAAATCGCTGCCCAGATTTTTTTAAAACTTGCCACAATCTTGTGGTGTTCTACATCTAGCAACAGCTAAATTTTTACTGTATAGGCCTAGTTTCATGGTAATCTTAAATAATTATTAGAATCTGACATTAATGGATCAATATTTGCCCTATATTTACAATAAAATTAAAGTGTGCAATGAATTTTAAGCTTAGTAATTTTGGAATAGGTAAAAATATGTGGTTATATGACTCAGTGCAGCTCTCAAAGGTTTAATAATCGACTTGTGCAACTCTTGAGTTCCGTAAGTTTGGCTATGCCTGCTATATGGTCTTTTCCACTTCTTGAGTCAATGAATATCACACTTTCAGGTGCTTGGGCTAGTCTATTGAAAAAGCAGCCTGGGGAGAGCGGGGAAGGGCCGCATTGTGAGAGCCTCACAGGCAGAAAAAAGCAGCGTGGTTCTCCTCCTTCCTAGAGGAGCTAGGTTGTTTTATGCATGCCTTAGCAAGCTGTTGTGACATGCTGCACTCCATGTACACCCTTGTGGTGTGAACTCATGCAAAGTATGTCAGTTCAAGTGTTTTTGGAATGCTTGTGACATACTGAATATTATCGTTATGGTAGCATGTTTCCTGTAATATCACACATATGTGGAGATATGAAACTCTTGCCATGCCATGTCCCCAAATGTGTCTCTCTCACATGGCCTAAATAGATGCAGACAAACACAAAGGTGCGTTTCCACACCCAGCAGAGGACTGCATACAAGAACAATGGACTGGCCTAAGTACCTGCGAGCACTTTGGCTCAAGTGGAAGGAAACATGTCCACTGCTGGCCATGAACTGAAACTTGTTAAAAGAAAGAAGCACCCTTGTTGTAAAGAGTTGTACCTGGAATTTTGCTCCCAAGTAACCTCAAGGACTGGCACTTACCCACGGGGGGGGGGGGGGGGGGAGGGCGGGCTGCAGTACATGTCACAGTCAACTTGTATGGTAATCTGAATACTGATTTAAATAGTAATCTTAGCTTAGAATACTAGTTACTCGTATTTGTTTGTGACTAACTCTTTAACTTAGTAATCTTTTGATTTATATTACTCCAGCTTGGAATCAGTTAAAACCTAATGCAGTTAATAACTTACGTTTTATCTGAAACAGTGCATGTGGATTGATTTTGTGCAGAGATCTCACTTGGAATAACAGAGCTGGTGCATATCAATGTCTTTGATAAACTGATAGACATGCGTAAATTGGACGGGGTGGTTTTCTGTGGGGGTCTATACTATTCATGGCTGGTCAGAGCACTCCTCCACTGGGTTAGGGACCAATTACACAGAAAGACTGTGTGTGAGCAGACCCAGCAGTGGGGTTTCACACAGCAAAGTGGGATAAGTCAGAGCACAGGAGTGAAGAATTGGGTTGACTTAGCTTTATACCAGTCCAGATCACAGGAAGAGAACATCACACCCATTAAATACCTCTCTGCTTTTAAAGTTTGCTTAGATCTGCTTCCAGACATGTGAGGCACTTGACATATTTTGCATTAAACAATACACAGTTACACTATGAGGGTAAACATGAATAATATCCAGTCATAGCATGAGTGCATATGGAATGCAGTGTGTCACACATACCACCAGAGGTGTCAAAAGGTTTACATAGTTGGGGATATGGCCCTATAAATTTTCTTAAGTGATCTGAATAAAATTTAGGACAAGTCCACAATGGTTACTGCTGGAAGGGGAAGAAGAAAGGGACAGAATGCCTGTTATTGTGAGAAGTTAAATTCTTCAAGCCTGGATGATCAAGGATGCCAGAGAGCTATGCCATCCAACAAGGCCACTGCTTGTTCACACCTGGCTCCATTTGTACATCATGTATAGTCTTCTACATTTATAATATGGGTTCTAGTTCCCTTGAGAAATGCAATTAAGGACCATTCAATATGCCTTGAAATCCTTCTCTATGTAGACATTGCCCACTGCACCTAAACATTGTCTGATAAGATGCTGCTACAGAATCAAAGAATTGTGTGGCATTGAACTAAAACAAAATTGCCATAGAATTATTCCCCTTATTTCTTTTGTAAAGCCTTCTTTTTCTAGCTAAAAGAGCTATCCTTAATAAAATTGCTGGGCACTAGACTCACAGAAGAGATCACAGTTTGAACTTGGCTGGTTTATTTCTCTGTAGCTTGGGTCTTTAATCATGAACGACATGCAAACAAGAAGAGACATTTCTAGTGCAATGGCCAGAAAACTGGCAGCGACTGACAATACAGCATCTCAGCACATCCCAGGCAATCTGTTGTCCGGTGTGCAAATCAATTAAGGTTAGCAGATGGTGGAAAAGTTTAGTATTAGATGCCAAATCCTGTGGAGGCTTTGACTCTGCCCCCAAAACAGATCTTATTGTGCTTCCATTAAGGCCAGGTAAAAACTTCAGTTGGTCTCTTAGTGAGTGATGAAAGCCTCTGTTGGCTTTGATGTAGTGCCAGGAGATACTACAAGGAGGAGAACATAATCTGAGTTTTCAATTATAAAATGCAACCAAGTTTACTACCACTGGTAATTAATAAGGGGACCGACTTGAGTTGGTAAAATGGGCTGCCCTTTGAACAGAAATGAATTTAAATAATCTTCAGTGCCAGCATTTTAGAGTTCAGTTCATTCCAGGTGAAGAAATAAATCCAGCTGTTAACAATGGGGAGCATGGAATGCTGGGGGGTGCAGAGCTCAACAAGTGTGCTGCTTACATCATATAGCAATGCATGACAGCAAATGCAATCAAATATCACAACTAGGAACTGACAGCCAGGAGTCCTCATTTCTGGCTCTGTTACTGAGTTATTTGGAGGCCCTAAAAGGAATTTATTTAATCTCTTCATGCCTCAGTTTCCCCATCTTTAAAGTGTGTTTAATAATTCAATACCAGCTAGGTTACCCAGAGTCTTGGGCAGGAATACCTGAAATATGCAGTTAATCACAGGTGCAGATACATGGAGATCTGTGCCTTTTGCATTAAATGTTCCTTTACAGGTATATTACTTTTAAATTCATCAACCAGCTTTCACACATCACCAACTTCTGATGGCATATCCTGACCTTAAGCAGACTCCCAACTGTCCCCACTCCCCAGCAACCTTCCAGTAACTGAGGCTTTTGTATTTTACACTCATTTTAAGGGTGAGAAAACTGATGTGCGGAAAGTTCAGTGACTTGCCCACTGGTAAGGCAAAATGCATAGTGTTGGAACTGGAGTCATTTTATGGCACAGCATAAAGACTATTTAGTCTATCCTATCCAAAACTGAGTCAGCAAGCATGAGCAGGCTCACAGGGAAACATTATAGAGCTTCCCAAAAGCAGGTTTGGTGTCTTTAGGCAATGAAGTTCACAGACATTTACAGGTTCCACAACAAAGATTATGAGCCAAAATCTCCAAGGCCATTTGATTCAACAAAATACAAGGAGACTGAAGCATTCTAATGCACTATATACCAAGCTACATCAGGAAATGGTCTGGCTCAAGTCCCTGAGCCCTGCCACACCCTGCATTAGCCAGAATTGGAAGCTGGTCCCTTACGTAGTCAAGACACGTGATCCTGCCTAGGATAATGGCTGAGTGTTGGAACAAGTGGAGAGGGATAAAGTTGTGTTGACACACACCAGCACTAGGAGGCTTAGTTATTTATGGCTGGTAAAGCTTCTTGAGTCTTAAAGGGAAATATAATTCACATCTTTGCTAGGAAACCAGGACCCATAAATCTAAATCTCTGCTGATGTAGCTCATTCAGTGCAAGCAACAGTGGATACAGTTGAGTAAAGAAGGCTGTAAAGTGAAGTGGTTGCCATTGAGAAGTCAACATTTGTCACATCACAGTATCTGAGATGCTGGACTTGTTTCCTATTCTTAATATAAGAGATGTTGTGGGGTGGTAGGAACTGGTAAATGTTTATTACAAACAATAACTCCATTCTCCCACTCTGAAGAACTCTCCCCTCCACCCTCCTTTCAGCAGTATCGCCTACCTTGAAAATAACTGCTGCTGGAAGTGCTGAGTAACAAATGTCCTGAAATATCTTGCATCTGCAATGGGGCCTGGGGTGAGAAGGGAACTACCAAACTTTAACAGCAAGTTCTAGATGTCTGCTAAAGCAACCAGAACATTTCAAATCAGAAAAGAAGGAAAACACTGTAATAACAACAACAAAATAGCTGAGCCCGTTTCACTTTCCCTAATTAACTGTGTTCTTTATTGATATGTAATCATGCCTGAAGGCCAAGCACTGTTTTCCAACTCCTAGGGCTGCTGCCTTTTTCCATTCTGCCAGCCAGAGGAGCTTTGTGTGAAATCTCTGAGTAAGTGAACTCAGAAAGTCCTTTGATTCTTCTCTGACCCTTGCTGTAATGGTTGTTAAAGCTACTCTCCTTTCAATCTTTGCCAGTGTTTCATGCTCCAATTTTTTATGACTTCTACAGCTTCTCTTCCTTTCTGCTCCATGCAGCCCAGCTCGCAAGCCTCCCCTCTAGCAACTCCTGCTCCCTTCCTGTTTACCTTCCATCCCTTTGATCACACATTTTGCTCACTTTCACAAAGCCTGCTCTTGGACTACTGGTGTGGGTGACCGGTGTCTCTGTCTCTGTGCACACCCTCCCTCTGATGAAGAGCTCAATGGATAACTAATCTAAGGGACAGGTATAATGCTGGCTGCAAATATATACTGTTCTTTGGATGTTGCTCACGATGCACAAAAACTGGCTGAAACCAAAGAGCTAGTTAACATGAGGGCACAGTTATCTGTGCTTGTACTGAACCAAATTGTACCGCAATATTAAAAAGTAATTAATTTTATTGCTTATTATTAATTAGTATCAATAATTAATACACACCCAGTGATTTGCCCTATTATCAGCATCTATCACGAGAGCCCTGCAAATCAGTGGATATCCATGAATATCCATATTATATCCACATCCGTGGATACAACACAGATATCTGCAGACCATTTCTTGTGGATACAGATCAGATACGGATCCACATATTTTTATCTGCACAGAGCCAGAGCCCTGCAAATATGTGCATATCTGCGGATATCCGCATTGTATCCACATCTGCAGATACAACATGTATATCCGCGGGCCATTTCTTACGGATGCATGTCAGATACGGATCCACATATTTGTATCCATGCAAGGCTCTATCTATCACTCCATGAATCTGAGACTGTTAGATGGAGCTAATGCTTATAGAATGGGCTAAATCTATGATTCCTGGATTTCTTACATTAATCATCAGTAAAATTGCGATAATATTTACCTAATTTGGTGGGGGAACAGGATTTGCAAAGCCCTTTGATGTCTATGGATGAAAGTGCAATATAAGGAAGTCCGAAGTACTAATTATGTTGGGTAAACACAGATCAGTGTTCATAAGGAACTGAAGCCAAATCCTGTAAGTCATTTGGTCTAGCTGCTTTTCAAAACCAAAAGGTAATTTGATTCATCTGATTTAATCCCTGGTTTTTTGTTGTTGTTGTTTTTAATTTAAATTCACCTGGGTCTTTTAACTCTGGTTTTTAATTCTATCTTTCTCTTATTAGCTGTACTGTGGAATCAAAAGACAGTGTATCTCTGTTTCCACTTGTTAAAAATCCAGCATTTTAAAAACATACTGTTAAAGTACAAAAGACTAAGGTGAAAATATATGTTTCACTTCAGTGAAAGAGAATGGAGTACAAAGACATTTAATCATTTCATTAAATCAAAGAAATGCAGATTGCACATTCATTTAAATCAATAGTTGCAGATATGCTCTTTCCAGACTGTTCACAAGTAATGCTCTATCCCTGAACAATATCACTGACTCACCTCACTTCAGTGTGGAGAATTGTCCATAATTTCTTTTTGATAGGATGAATCACAGCAATAGTGTATCAAAATACTATACAAAAAAACCTGCTCAAATGACTGCACATGGCTGTGGATGGATTTTATTTGCTGACCTTGATGCTACTGTACTTGTGTGTGCGCTCATTATTTACAGTTAATAGGGGATTTCATCTCATTCATGCTTTACAGCCCAGTTCCTTGCACATGGAATTTCTTCTTGACACTGCAGCTCTAGGGTCTTAAAGCCCTAAACCTGGGGTATACATTTGGGTCTAAACTCAGGGTATACATTAAATGTTTAGGCTTCTGCCAGTGGGCCCACTGGAGTCATGGACACCTAGGATACGTTTAGATTAGACTCCAGGATGCTGCATATTACATGGAGACACCTGCCTGGCATAGAACAGGCTCAAAATTGAGCATCTAGAAAGGCCACTTATGCCTCTTTGATGCTTTGCACCCATTCATATCATGCCCTTCTGAGCCATATTGTGCCTAACTAATCCAAAGTTGAAGATATGGCACAATATGTTTAAAGCATTTGGAAACAGTTGAGTTATCTTTTCTACACCTACATGAGACAGATGAATTAGGTAATGACTCCTGGTTTACTGGGAGGAAGACTGAGAAAGAGAAGACTTGTGCAAGATGACAGAAAGGGCTGGGGTCAGAGCTGGCAATAGAATTCAGGGCCTCCAGGGAGTCCCATGCACAGACCATGCCTAATTAACAGGGAAATATGCACCATCAGAGAGTCAAAACCCAAAGAAAAGCAGGCACAAAGGGACAGGAGAAGAGTTTAATGGACTTGTGGCTACCTGTAGAGAGATTCTGATTCAGTGAGCTAATTAATGGGCATAGAAAATGAGTTATGGGTGGCTGATGGAAATTTAGGTCTCAAAAATTCCTTTCATTTTGGAAAGTTTTATTGTAAGAATTAAGTGACTCTTACATGTTATCATTGCCTTAATGTGTTGCTCGTAAAGCTGTGCTTGTTTGTTTTATTTATTGAGAGGGGTGATGAAAAATGTCATTTTGATTACCCTGAAGATGGGACAGTTGTATCCAGAGAAAAGGAATTGTGTGGGCAGTTGAATTTCCAACTTCCCACATGGTCCTAGAGTTCAGAGGGTTTGTAGTGCTTCACTGATTCATAAGGTCATCCAGTTCACCTCACTTTGTATACTCTGGGCCAGAGCCCCAGTGTGTATGAGCAGGACTTGACACATCAAGGGAGAAAAAAGATTATTTAGTTAGTGTTGGTCTTCCTCTGAACAGGGGATCAGATTAGATAACCTCCTGCGGTACCTTCCAACCCTAATCTTCTATGATTCTATGAAAAGGGGTGGCTTTACACAGTCTTTCTGCTCTACAATCCTAGGGGCTGCTGGGCACCAAACCGACCCTTGTACAAAACAGAACGGCCTCTGAGCAACTGTAAATTGCAGCAGCAGTGATGGTTGGTCCCATGAGAGCACTCCATCAGTCAGGATTGCTAGAAGGAAAACTAGGCTTCCATTTAACCCATTTGGACTCAAAGAGTATAAATAAGTTTTGGCAATACATGTTCAACAGCACAGAGCCAGTCATGTGGTGAGCAATGTAGAACAGGTCAGAAATTAACCATTTCTAGTATTATTGAAAGCTATTACAGAGGGTCACAGGTATATTATTGATGACTCAGAAGCACTCCAAAAGTTGTAGCAGCAGAAGGTGATTGTTAACATTCACAACAAAGCAGAAACACTCCATGAAGGCAATTAAATGGTATCATCTCAAGAACATACCAGCTGAACTTCTGGTAAACCCTTTTCAAGTGAAACAGTCAGGATGGGTGAACAGAGTTGTGTCTATTCGGGGTTGGAATGATAAAATGAATTTGAGACCAATGGAGAAAGAGTTCCATGGTTTGTTTTGGTCTTTCACAAGAACCCAAATCTGTGCAAACCCCCCTCCAACCTCAGTGAGATCACAAGGAGTCTAGTAGTTTGTTTTGCTGAATTAGACTAAGGCTATGTTCACACACAAAGTGCTTGTTTCAAAACAAGCTGTTTCAAAATAAAGCCTTATTTCGAAACACCTTATTTCGAAATAAAAAAAAGTGTTTTCGAAATAAGGGAAAAGGAGGGAATCGAAATAGCATGTCCAGTGTGACATGCTATTTCAAAATAGGAGAGGGGAGGGGGAGGGAGGCCCTGTGCTGGGCCAGGGAAGCCCCGCCCCCTGGATTCCCCTGCCCCCTGCAGCTCTGGCCAGGGGTGAGGGGGCTATCCCTGCTCCCCCGCTGCCTCTGCAGGGGGCAGGGGGGCTTTCATCTGCCCCCCACCATGTCTGCCCGGGGCAGGGAGGCTCCCCCTGCCCCTCCCGCGGGTCCAGCCTCGGGCAGTGGGGCTTCCCCCGTGCCCCCCCACCGCTTCTGCCAGCGGCGCCATGTCCACCTCCCACCGGCTATTCCCTGGTGCCCCCCCACCCGTGGGTTGGGGGGAAGACCCTTGCCCAAGGCTGCACTCGCAGGGGGCAGGGGGAGCCCCCACCCCCAGCAGGAGGAGGGCGCCCCAGGCTTGGGGGCAGCCCCAGCCAGCTTCCCCCTCTTCCCCTTGCCGGGGGTAGGGGGGCAAAGAGGGTTGAGGCTCCCATCCTCTCCTGCTCCCAGCAAGCGGAAGCGGGGGGAAGCTGGCTGGGGCACTCTCCAACCCCCTGCACCCCACTCAGCACCCTGGCTATGCACCCTGGGAGGAAGGTCCTTGTTACTTCAAAACAATCTTTGTTTCGAAATAACATGTCCAAACGGCTTATTTCGAAACCACTGGTTTTGAAATAAGCCTCCTTTCGACAGCAAAGTGGGTTTAAGCTGTTTCAAAAGGAGGGCTCTTGTTCTGAAACGAGGAGCTCCCTCCGTTTGAAACAAGAAAACATTGTTTGGACATAGGGACTTTTATTTTGAAACAACCAGTGTTGTTTTGAAATAAAAGCCCTGTGTGGACATGCCCTAACATGACTACCTATTTGGCATGGGAATACATAAGTACAGCTGTATCATCTTCTCAGAGAGAAGACAGGCCACTGTTTGTATGAATGGCAGGGCTGACTTTACTGTGAGGCAAGAGACAGACATAGCTTAAGGTGATAGTTCTTAGGGGCACCTAGCCCCCCCCCCCCCCGAACATCAGGCTGGCTCCCGCCTCTTCAACTGTTTCCTAACAGCTCAGGCAACCTGCAGGTTAAGTCATGTGGGCAGAGTGTCACTTTAAATCACTCTGCAGGCAGACACTGGAGATTTATGCACTTTGGGAAACTGTTTTCATCCTCCATGAATGAGATGGGGGGGGGCGTCAAATCAAAATTTGGCTTGGGGCACCACAGCCCCTTGAGCCGGCCAAATGACTGGGCATTGTAAGTTTTAGGGAGTGTTCTTATCTTCTTATCTTTCATGTAATAAAGCTTTCCATTGGTATGAACAAGCCTAATCAATAGTATTTAATACAGGAATTTCTGTATATTCTTACTGTAGTTCTCTTTCTCTGTGCTGTGTAATTGTGTCTTTGTAAAAAGTATTAATAAATGGTAAAATGTCAATACTTGACCATATCACATTTATGAGCGCCCCCTCTCTTGGAAAGCTGGTTAACCAAAAGACAACAAGGAAACTATGGCCTATTATTGTGGCAAAGAGGAGAGCATTTGAAAAAACAAACATGAGGCCATTGTGAAGCCATTGTCCCATCTCAGATACGTCAAGGTGACACTATTGCTGTGATAGAATCCTGGACAGGCTTGACACTTGGTCAATACTTAATATAATAGTAAGGTGAGTGGGAGAGAAGTCCATGGTAGTTATTGTGAGAGACATGACAATCTCCTGGACAAAGTATATTAAGTGTAACATCATTGGAGTTTATTGTACTAATAATGCAAACGTTGATGTACTATTGTGAAATTGTATGTAACTTCTCTAGGAGGAGGTCATACACCAGTGTAATTTCTGGTTATCAGCCCACAGCTGTAACTACGGCGGGGCTGAAGGGGCAAAGCCCTGGACAGCCCGAAGTGGCTCAATAGAGCCGTGCTATTTAGGGGGCGGCTGTGTGGCGCCAGCTCTAAGTGCGACTAATGGGAACGGGTACATTCCAATCAGAATGTGCCCAGGTGGCAAAACACCACGTTACGGCTCTGTATCAGCCATTTGAAGTTTTGCCTGAGGAGAGGCCAGTTGTCTGGCTGATTATCTATTCACAGTCTCTTCAAAGGTTCAGACTGTATTCTCTGCAAACCAGCAGATGAAGAAAGGATGTTAGGATAAATAATCTGAGATCGAACAGACTGTGCATGTCTGTTCTGATCCAGCAAACAGACAAGACCTCCAGTCCACCAGTCTTTCAGGAAAGGTTGGAAAGACTGATTCTGGCAAAAGCCTTTGTAGAAATGAACGCCGGGGATTATCTCTGGTAAGATTATTAGTCTGTACCTAGGTTCTTTTATTGTTCTTTTCATCTGTAGAGCTTTGATCTTAAGAATGCAATAAATTTGCTTATAAAGAACTGTGTGGTAACACATGAGAGTGTGCAATTACACTGTTATTGGTCCCTGAAGAGAGAGCGGCAGGCCTGTTTAGTCCTACTGCCTTTTTCCGGGAATAACACAGTAAAGGTACAGAACTATTAAGCCTGAGAATATCCTGGTCAGAAGGGAAAAACTTGTGAGAAACAAGAGAATCAACAGCTGAGGTGCTGAAAGACTGAGAATGGATGCTCTGTTGAACCACTAAAAGGAAATACAAGTGCAGTCACCTTGAATTGTGGCCCCTATACTCAGGATTTTTTCCATAGAAGTCTTTGGCTATGTCCACACATACACTGTTATTTTGAAATAAGTTATTTCTAAATGAGTTTCTTCGAAATAAAGTTCTTATTTCAAAATAAGTTAATTCAAATTAAGAAAATGTTAATTCGGATTAAAGGAAAGCCTGCTATCGAAAGGGCTGTTATTTTGAAACGGTTATTTCAAAATAATGCTGTTTGGACATGTTGTTTTGAAACAGTTGTTTCAAAACAATGGTGTTGTTTCGAAACAACATGTCCAAACGGCGTTATTTCGAAATAATGATTTTGAAATAACAGCCGTTTCAAAATCAATGGGGTTTAAGCTGTTACAAAATGATGGTTCTTATTTTGAAATGACAGAGCCTGTCATTTCAAAATAAGAAAACGTTGTGTGGACATAATCTTTTTTATTTTGAAATAACCAGTGTTATTTTGAAATAAAAGAGACGTGTGGACATACCCTTTATGATTAGGACAAGTTAAAGCTGAAGGGTTTGCAGCATCGGCCTATCAGCTTCATCTTTAAGAAATGCCCCTTGAGCGAGAGAAGTTAGGAGGCCTCAGAAATTAGCCCAAACTGAAAGTTATCTCGTATTGACCTTACTCTTTGGCAATAAGCACTGAATCTACATGCATGAACTAACATGCAGCTACAAATTAGGAAGTGGAAGTTGCAGACAAGCAGAAATAAAAAAGCTGGAACAGCAGTAAAGGCTTCAGGGCAATAAGCAGACTAAGTGAAAGACAAAGCAAACTGAGAGCACTGCATCCAGTGATGTACCATTTTAGCAAAACAAGATCAGTCACATGCCTCCATATTAGCTGAAGTTCAACCCAATGACTGGGAAACTGGATGATTTTTTTTCCCTCAAAACATCTCTCACAAGAACTTATCTTGCTCTCCATGATTCTCTCCTTGCAGAACAGTCCTGTCTTCTCTACAATCTCCCCTACTGAACTTCCTGAGGCTCTGTATAAAGCCCAGATGTCTAACACACCTCATCTAGCCACACCCCCTTTGGCCAGAAGGCACTCAACCAACCACTTCAATGATGCTAACTGAAGTTCTTTCCCTTCTTTAGCAGGTGACGGGAGAAAAACTAAACACGGGATTCCTTTCATCATTTTCTCCAACAAAAAAATGCAAGGAGGTATATGTAATAGAATTGAAAATCAAAATGACAAAGTAGGGAAATCGGCCTGGTATCTTAGGTGCCTATACACAAATGCAAGGAGCCTGGGAAATAAGCAAGAAGAATTGGTAATACTAGCACAGACAAGGAACTATGATATCATTGGAATAACGGAGATGTGGTGGGATAGTCTGCATGACTGGAGCTCTGCCATGGATGGGTATAAACTGTTCAGGAAAGACAGGCAGGGAAGAAGAGGGGGAGGAGTAGAGTTATATGTAAAAGAGCTCTATGACTGCTCAGAGCTCCATTATGGAAGTGGAAGCGTGCCAGTAGAAAGTCTGTGGGTTACATTGAGAGGGGAAAGCAACAAGGGGGATGTTGTGATGGGTGTCTCCTATAGACCACCAGACCAGAAGCAGGAGGTGGATGAGGTGTTCTATGGACAACTAGCGGAAGCTTCTAGATCACAGGCCCTGGTGCTCATGGGGGACTTCAATTACCCTGACATCTGCTGGGAGGCCAATACAGCAGTGCATGGGCAATCCAGAAAGTTTTTAGAGAGTGTTGGGGACAACTTTCTAGTACAAATGCTGGAGGAACCAACTAGGGGCCTTGTATCTCTCGACCTGCTACTCACAAACAGGGAAGAATTGATCAGGGAGGTAGAGGTAAATGGCAAGCTAGGCAGTAGTGATCATGACAAGGCTGAGTTCAGGATGCTGATTAAAGGAATGAAGGAAAGCAAAACAAAAAACCCTGGACTTCAAAAAAGCAGATTTCGGCTCCCTAAGGGAACTGTTGGGCAGGATCCCTTGGGAAGCTAATCTGAAGGGGAAAGGAGTCCAAGAGAGTTGGTTATATTTTAAAGAAACCCTGCTAAGGGCGCAGGAAGTTGCCATTCCAATTAGGAGGAAGAACAAACATGTGAGGTGGCCAGAATGGCTTAGCAGAGAACTCTGCTCTGAGCTTAAACATAAAAAGGAAGCTTACAGGAAGTGGAAGCTTGGTCAGATGACTAAGGAGGCATATAAAGATATTGCCAGGGACTGCAGGGATAAAATCAGAAAGGCCAAAGGACAAATGGAGTTGCAGCTAGTGAGGGAAGTAAAGGATAACAAGAAGGGGTTCTATAAGTATGTTAATAACAAGAAGAGGATCAGGGATGGTGTAGGCCCCTTGCTGAATGGGGCAGACATCCTCATGACAGAGGATGAGGGAAAAGCTGAAGTGTTCAATGCATTTTTTGCTTCTGTTTTCACAGGCAGGGTCAGCTCCCAGCCCACTACCATGGGTGTGGCAGATGGGAGAGAAGAAGACAGGCCCTTGGTGACGGAAGGTCAGATTAGGGACTGCATAAAGAAGCTGGATGTGCACAAGTCCATGGGGCCGGACGAACTGCATCCAAGGGTGCTAAGGGAATTGGCTGATGAGACAGCAGCACCGCTGGCCATTATCTTTCAAAACTCATGGAGAAAGGGGGAGGTGCCAGAGGACTGGAAAAAAGCAAATGTAGTGCCTATTTTCAAGAAAGGAAAAAAGGAGGACCCGGGGAATTACAGACCAGTCAGCCTCACCTCAATCCCTGGAAAAATTATGGAGCAGATTCTCAAAGAATCCATCCTGAAACACTTAGAGGAAAATAAAGTGGTCAGGAACAGTCAGCATGGATTCACCAATGTTAAATCATACCTGACCAATCTCATTTCCTTCTATGATCAGATGACTGGTTTTCTGGATGCAGGAAGAACCGTTGATGTGATATACCTTGATTTTAGCAAGGCTTTTGATACAGATTCCCACAGCATTCTCATTGGCAAATTAAGGAAGTATGGATTGGATAGGTGGACTATAGGGTGGATAGAAAACTGGCTAGAACAACAGCTTCAGCGTATAGGAATCAATGGTTCCATGTCTAGCTGGCAACCAGTAACAAGTGGTGTGCTGCAGGGGTCGGTCCTGGGGCCAGTTCTGTTCAGCATTTTCATCAATGATCTGGATGATGGAATAGACTGCACTCTCAGTAAGTTTGCAGATGACACCAAGCTGGGGGGACCAGTGGACATGTTGGAGGGCAGGGACAGGATTCAGGGAGACCTAGATAAATTGGAACAGTGGGCCAATAGAAATCTTGTGAGGTTCAATAAGGACAAGTGTAAAATCCTGCACATGGGACGGAAAAACCCCATGCACTGCTACAGGCTGGGGATCATTCATCTAAGTAGCAGCAGTGTAGAAAAGGACCTGGGGGTCATGGTGGTTGGGAAGCAGTGTGCTCTTGCTGCCAAAAAGGCCAATGGCATACTGGGCTGCATCAAAAGAAGTGTTACCAGTAGATCAAGGGATGTGATCCTTCCCCTCTATTCTGCACTGGTGAGGCCACATCGAGAATACTGTGTTCAGTTTTGGGCTCCCCACTACAAAAAGGACAGGGACATGTTAGAGAGAGTTCAGAGGAGGGCAACCAAAATGATTAAAGGGCTGGAGCACAAGCCCTATGAGGAAAGACTGAAAGCATTAGGCTTATTTAGTCTGCAGAAGAGAAGATTGAGGGGGGATTTGATAGCAACCTTCAACTACTTGAAGGGATGCTCCAAGGAGGATGGAGCTCGACTATTCTTGGTAGTAAGGGAGGACAGAACGAGGAGCAATGGTCTCAAGTTACAGTTAGGGAGGTTGAGGCTGGATATTAGGAAAAACTTTTTTACTAGGCAAGTGGTGAAGCATTGGAATGAGCTGCCTAGGGAGGTGGTGAAATCTCTATCTTTGGCGGTGTTTAAGGCCCAGCTGGACAAAACCATGACTGGGACAGTTTAGTGGGAGTGGTCCTGCCTCTGGCAGGGGGTTGGACTAGATGACCTCATGAGGCCCCTTCCAACCCTATGATTCTATTCTATTCTATTAATAATTTTATTATTTGTATTGCAGTAGTCCCAAAGCCCAATTTAGGTTCCTGTTGTTCTAGGCACTGTACAAACATATCACAGAAGACCACAAATTAGATGAAGAACTTACAAATTAATTTAAGACAAGATCTAACACATGAGTGCAATATACAGACAGTAAGAAGGACAAGGGTAACAGTGATAGTAAATATATAGTTACACAAACCAGCTAGATGGATCCAAGTCCATTTTAAAAAATAGGTATAAACAAATAAATAAAAGTAACGTTAGTAGTCCCTCTGAGCTATCTGGTTTCCCACTATCAGCTTCAATATACCTGTGACTTTATTGACTAGTCCAGAGAAGGCACTGCATATAAAAAGGGCAGCACGGAAGAAAGCACACAACTTCTTTTTAAAGAAAGGGGCATTCAGAGCCGGCAACTTTGGCACAGAAGAGGAGCCAGGGAGCAACCTAAAACGCAAGCCAACCGAAGCTGAGCTGTCAAGGAATTTGTCTGAGGAGCAAGGAATCTGATCCAAAGAGGACCTGGAGAAGGATGATGTGAAAAGAATGGCCAGCCAAGAAAGTGAATTTAGGGGCAAGATTCAGAGCTAGAGAGAAGTCAGTGTCATAGATGGTATCCACGTTACTTGTCTGCATGACACAGAGGAGCAAAACTCTGTCCACAGTAACTAAGAAAAAGGGGAATGAGTCAGAATCGCGAGTGAAGGCATAAAGTTCAGCTATGGTCATATTAATTCTAAACTGGCAGTGAGCAATACAGGAAAAGATGTCAAAGATGGCTGGCCAAAATGGGGAAGTAGAGGTAAGGAGATGGGTCCAGAGGAGAGTAGTCAGTCTGTGAGTCATTCTCATAAAGAAGGTAGTTGAACCCATATGGGTGGAGGAACTTACCTAGAGAAAGAGATAAAGGACAGTCCTGTTTTCATGAAGATAGTAACCTTCTCTCACAGTGGTATTAAGGCTATGTGCATTGAAGTCAGTGGGGTAACATGAATGTAGGATTTATGCAAGTGAAAAGAGAGTCCGGCCCATTATTTCTAACTTTCATCCTGACATCCTTCAATCAGTTTTATGTTGTTTCTCTTAAAACCCTTAAATATAACTTGCATTGTAAGTACTGGAGAAAAGCCTTAATGATACAGTGCTTGTATAAGTCAACATTTTCTCTCACAAACTAGGTTGAAGGTCAAAATATACAGTGCTATGTGAGGAACCAGCAAGAGCAAAAATGTGTCCTTGTCAAAGTGTGATAGGATTAGTCCTGTAAGGACAATAAATTACGTAGAGATAATCTGAATTGCTCACACTGAAATGATCCATTTGCTGTGTGGCAATAGAGGTGTGAACAGAATGATCTTTTTTGTCAGTTTCAGATGCTATCAAAACATATTGAATTCCTTCTTTCAACAACAAGACTATGTTCACACCTAAATGCTTATTTTGAAATAGGTTAATTTTGAAATGAGCTAATTCGAAATAAAACCCCAATTCAATTTAATTTAAATCAAATTAAGAAAAATACCAAATCGAAATATCAAGTCCAGACACAGGACTTGCTATTTCGATTCAGGAGAGGGGCACAATGGAAGGTGTGACAACATGGCCACCTGCTAGGGGGCCATGTTGCCACCCAATCCCCTGCCTGTCTCTCACCTGGAGAGCCAGGCAAGGGAAAAAGCACCCAGAGCAGGGATCCCCTGCCCTGCCTCCCCTGCTGCTGCTGGTGCAGCGGGAGAGGGACCCTAGGGCACCCCTACTGCTGCCCAGGGGCAGGTCCCCCAGCTGGCTGGCCCCACAAGGGGGTCTTGCCAGCAGCAGGGGGGGGGCAGCCAGTCCCAAGCCAGCTTTCCCCACTGCCCCAGCAAGCCAGCAGCAAGGGGGCGGCTGGTCCTCAAGCTGGTTTGCAGGGCTTGCCCACTGCCAGCCTGGCAGGAGGTCTCGAAGCCGACTCCCCCAGCTTGCCAGGGGTGCTGCCAGCTAGAGCGGTGGTGGGTGCGGGAGCCCACTTGCCCTGCTGTGGCGGGGGCAGAGCTCTCTGGCATCCCGGTCCCATGGCAGCCAGGCATGATGCCAGGCTCTGGCACCCCTAGCTGCTTGCAAGCAGCCAGGGGCAATGTTGGGTGGCACATCCGGTGTGGGGTCCCCAAGCTTGCAGAGCCTGTCAGGGGCTCAGGGATCCCACACGCCCCGCATCAGGGGTGTGCCACCCAACATTGCCCCTGGCTGCTTGCAGGTGGCCAGGGGCTGGGGGACCAGGGGGCCCTGACAGCTCATCCCTGCCTCCCACCTGCATGGAGTGCAGGGTGCCCTGCGAGCTCTGCCCGGGTGGCCAGCAAGCAGCAGGCTCCGCCGCTGCTGGCCCGGGCGGCAGATGCCCGACCGGCTCGCCCCGCTGCCCGTTCTGGGTGGCTGCAGCCCCGGCGGTGAGCCGATCAGGCACCCGCTGCCCCACCGGGGCAGCAGCTGCCCAGAGTGGGCTCGGGCTAGGTGGCTCCAAGCCCAGCTTGTGGGCAAGGCGGCTCCCACATCACCAGCCCCACACCTGCTGCACCCCCCTGCACCTCCCCTCAGCACCAGGATGCTGATCGGCTCCCTGGATAGGGTGCTGGCGTGGGGGGGGGTGAGACTTCCTCCCAGGGTGCCATGTGCCCTGTGAGGAAGGTCAATTATTATATCAATATGGGGGACATATCAATATAACAGAGCCAGACGGAGTTATTTCGAAACCACAGTTTCAAGATAACCATCATTTCAATATATAACGAGGTTTTATTACATCAAAATGAATTTCCTTGTTTCGAAATAAGGGAGCTCCTTATTTCAAAATAAGGAAATGTCGTTGTTTTGATTTAAAAGCAAAGTGTGGACACAGCCCAAAAGTCTTATCATATCATATTAGTCAGTGATAAAACGTATAAATAACTGCTCAATATTTAATTTTAATTGTATAAGTTTCAAACATTTTAATTCTTTTCTTCAATACTAGTATCAACAGCAAATGATAGCTGTGACTGAAAAGCTTGAGTGAGTGCACTATGTTATAGTAGGATACTTAGATGAGTTTGTTAAATATTAGAGCTAATCAGAAACCAAAATTTCCACGTCATGGAGCTCTGATATTTCAACATTTGTTTTTGTCCCAGATCAGGATAGGAAGTTGAAAAAGCAAATCTTTTCACATGAGAATTTCAATTTGGAACTGCCACTGTTTTATCTCCAGCTTTTCAATCATTGGGAACATTTTTCAGATTCCAGTTGCATTTTGGCCTGGTTCAACTATACACAGCATCACCCTGAGCCACTGCAGTGTCTGATAGGGACTGCAGCTCAAGCGCCATGTCCTCCTTTCTCTGCTATTGGATAAGCTCCTCAATCAGACTACATCTCCTGTGATGCATTACAGCCTTGGTACTCCAGTGATGCACTGGTGGCGACAGATTCATCTCAATCTGATCCAAAGTGAAATGCACCAGTGTAATTTTTCTGTTGAAAAACAAAAAATGTTGGCATAGCAACATTTCCTCACAAAAACATTGATTTATTTAAAGCAACATTTTCTAATGAAGAAAATAATTGGCAGAAAATGCTCAATCCTCTCTTTCAAGTATACACTTCATGTACTACTAGTTTGTGGCATTTTAGCCAGCACCTATATTAAGGGACAGTGCTAAGCTTCACTGCCCAAGAAGGATCATCAGGGGCCTTTCTGACTCACTGCTCTCCTCATAGACTCATAGGCTATGTCCACATGTTGCTTTTAAATCAAAACAACGACTATTGTTTCGATTTAAAAGTTGTCATGTCCAAACAACGTTTTGTTATTTCGAAATGATTAGCCCCGTCATTTCAAAGTAACAAACCTTATTTTGAAATAGTAAAACTTAGGCTGAAATCGAAATAGCTGTTATTTTGAAATGGTTGTTTCAAAATAATGCCGTTTGGATGTGTTATTTCAAAATAACCATTATTTCAATTTAACACTTTTGCACTTCTCCTTCCCAGGGTGCCCTCCTTTTTCTATATATTGGCTGGCAACATGGCCTTGCCAGGGGGCCATGTTGCCACACCTCCCATGCTGCCCTTCTCTTGATTTGAAATAGCAAGTCCTGTGTCCAGACTTGCTATTTCGATTTGAGGTTTTTTCTTATTTCGATTTAAGTTAATTTGAAATAATGATTTTATTTCAAATTAACTTATTTCAAAATAAGAGTCTATGTGTGGACATAGCCATAGACGCTAAGTTGACAAGGGACTCATATGGTCATCTAGTCTTACTTCTTGCACAATGCAGGCCACAAAACTTCTTCCACCAACTGCAGCAATAAGTCTCTAACGTATGACTGAGTTAAAGTCCTCAAATCATGATTTAAAGACTGGAGACTACACAGACTGCAACATCCCTTTACATGGGGCAGCATAACTCTCCTAGACACATATGACCTACTCCGTCCACGTCCCTGCCCTCCTGTGCCCAAGTTGCTTATCAGGAGAAGCATCTTAGTGTTAGCCCTTGACCATCCCTTCATGCAGGAACTGTAGTTCTAGCAAGCCCTTCCCTGTGTAGCCTCACACTAGGTTAGAAGAAAGCTCCTGACTCCCATCTTTCACTGCCCAGCCATTTGAAAGATAGCCACAGTCCAGCCCATGGTGACTTCTTATTTGCTTTCGGGCTAGTTCAGGACAGTTACATGACCTTACTGCTTGCAAAAGGTACTAGACCCTGGAGACTACAGTCATCCATTCATTCCAAAGACAGGACCAACATTCATGTAAGCTTCCCCATACAACTCTGTTAATGTGCCTGGACCTTCACATTAGGGAAGCCCTTCTGAACATAAGACAATAGCTCATCCTCCTAACCCCCTTCAGTGTTAGTCTCTTAGACAAGGCTGCCAACAGGTTTGCCATCAGTTCTGGTAACAGGGGTGGTTTTGCTGATGTATCCATTGGTAACTGGATGAGGATCTCAGTGGCTTCCTTTCTTTTAGTTCAGGAAATTCATGATTCACTAGACTCCAGATGTTTAGAAAAAAATGATATTTGACCAGTTTTGGAGGCTTCGGTCCTCTAAAATGGGGGACATGAAAAGGAATCAGTCCATCCACACACAGCTGAGTCTCTGTTATTTGAAGAGGTTCATAATATGATAGGCAAATGGTGTGCTAGTGGAGGGGTTCCATCTCTGCAGTTAGTGTGAGGTTTGGTCACTACAGCCAAATCCTGACGTGTTCTACTCAGGCAAAACTAACTGAAGTCAGTGCACCAAATCAAATCAGAGGGACTCACCTGTACTTGTGCCTGAGTAAAGGTTGATAAGTGAAGTCTGAATAGAGACTTCAGGATTGGCTCCAATCTGAATGGGATATTTCATCCTACCATCCTAGTTCATTCCTTCCATTAAAGATCTAGCTTAGAATATTGTCTCTGTTTCCTGGAGGGGAGAGTGTTAAGAAAAATATCTCCAGTGTTCTTATTTTCATGCTGAGAATAAATGACTTACCAGGTAAACCAAACAAGTTAGTTAATACGAAACAATATAGATGATAAAGAGGATCCCAGGGAGATGCAGAAAAAAGAAAAGAGGAAATTGCCTTGCTATTGTAGTAGGAATAATGCACAAGATTTAGCTTAAAGTATAATTTGTCATGTGAGTCATGATGGGAAGGGGGTGCTCAACTAATTCACAGGATGAGAGAGCAGCTGTAATGAGCACCGTGTGCGATACATGCAAATGAATCAGACCAGGCTGAGCAATCTCTTTTGAGTCAGATAACATTGATTTCAATTTATAAATATGTGTATATTTTTAAATAACTCATGGGTCTTGTTCTGAGAAATTTTGGCAAAAGTCTCTCACCTCTTTTGCAGTCTCATTCTAGGCTGCCTTAGATATAGGGCTCCATTATCCTGTGACTACAACCCTTTAAAAAGAAGTAGGACTGTGTCTTGTTCTAGAGATCCTGTAAGTCTTTAATCTAATGATCTCTAACTAACACCACTGACATCTATAGGCCTTATTCTGTACTACTTTGCCCCTCTGTGTAGTCTCTGTGCCAGAACAGTGCAAAGAATATATATATCAGTGGTTCCCAACCAGTGTGCCGGGGCACACTGGTGTGCCGCGGCAACACCCAAAGTGTGCTGCGAGCATCCCCTAGAGCTGGGGTTAAAATTCTCTCCCTGTTGAGCCCAGCCATGTGGGCTGTGCAGGGCTGGGAAAAGGCAGGGGTGAAAGTAAGGGGGAAGGCACTGGAACACAATTCCGGGACCCCTATTTTTAGGCAGGCAGCATTCCAGCCCCCTAAAAATAGAGGAAGGCACCAAAATGTGGAGTTCCAGGGGTCCCCCTAAAAGTAGCAGGAGCAGCGGGAACTCAGAGTTCTGGTGGCTCCACTTTAAACCCCGCTCCACCTTAACCCAGCCAACAGAGAGGGGCGGGAGGCCCAGAGTGCGCGAATCTCCCCCTGCAGGGTGGAGCAGCTTGTGTCAGCCAGCCTGCAAACAGCCCAGGTAAGGGCTTTGAGGTGCTGCTGGGGGTTGTTTGGGGCTGGGGTGTGTGTGCGTGTGTGTGTGTGTGACAGAGGTGGGTGGGGGTTGTGTAGGGCTAGTGTGTGTGTGTTTGTGTGTGTGTGTAACAGAGGTGGGTGGGAGTGGATGCGTAGCAGAGGGTGTATAGCTGGGGTTGTGGAGTGGCTCTTTGGTTGGGAGGGTGCAGCTGGGGAGTGGGGAAGCAAAACTTCCATTGGATTCTGCATGCCAGGCCATAGTCACCTACATGTACCACATGCCTTATGCCAGCTGCGCAATGCAACTGTTGCAAATTTGGTTTAATAGGCCAGTGAGGCCAGGTTCAGCCCTGTTTTGTTTTATCCTATTCTATTCTATAGAGGTTATTATACTGCCCCCATCACTAGTATCTGAGTGCCTTCCAGCAGTGCACTAAGTGATATGGCAACAGCTGTCAAGGGTTTGTTCTCTCACCTGCTTCCCTCGGAAGAAATGTGTGCAGTGAAGGGTCTTGTGTTGGTAGGGTTGTTGCTACACATGCTGCTCTGTGTTTGTGTTATGGAAGGCAAAGTCTAAGAATTGTGTTTTACACTTAGAGCAGGGCATGGTAAGATTTGTGCTTATCCTATCATTTACTCCACAGCCTTGGACCAGCTCCCAGAAAGCTGTCTCCCACACAGACAAGCTTTATGCTTATTGCAGAAAGTTCCATTGGGCCAGAAGAGGGAAATGTCAACCATGATCCACATCCTGGGTGGCTGGGTGATGTTTTAGAGGCACTAGGGCCAAGCCATTGAATGCCCTAAAGATAAAAAATGAGACCTAGAACTTGTTTCAATATTCTGTGGAAACCCTTGTAGAGAACTGAGAACAGGTGGGATGTGCTTATAATACCTGTGTTGCTGGGAAGAAGTGTTGCAGTGTTCTGCACAAGTTGGAGTTTCCTATACACTGAAGGGCTCATGTCCAGTATATTGTGTTGCTGTAGAGGAGCCATGAGCTGACAATGATGTCCAGAATTGAGGCCACGTCATCTTCTGCCAGGATGGGCGGGACACTCCTTATCAGCCAGAGGCGGTAGAAGGCATGGATGCTGCTATCTGTGACCCTGATGGCAGCAAGTAATCCAGCTGACCAAAAATTCTGAGCAGGTGCCACATCCAAAGACGACACTGTCACAGCTGCAAACCTTCCAAAATGCTTTCCTCTGCCTACCAGCATTTGCTCTGTCATTGAAGTGCATTACAGTAGCTGGAGTTAATGAATTTCTGTCCCCTGGTTTATTGTGTGTGGCATGTTGCTCCCATTTGTCAGTGTTGAAAAAAATAAATCTGCTTCCATTTTTTCTCATCTTGCAGTGATAGATACAACACTGACAAACTATTTCCTCCCTCTGATAAAAACAGGCTTTCAAAAGAGCTCAGTTTAGAGTTTGCTTTCCTTTTTTTTTTTTTCCTGTGCTTTTACTCCTTCTATCACTCATACCTTGTGGCTTCTTAAATGTTGCCTCCAGCCAAGAGGAAGGTGAGCAAGTGGCTGTTTCTGTATAGCTGATGTAAAATGATATCTGTGCCTTCACTTTCTGAACAGTGATTGCCTGCCGAGTACCTGCAGGGAAGTTCTTTTTAATACAAATCTCACAGTGGCTGTGGTTACACAATCTACTTCATTCTGTTTTTAAATATGCCTCAATTTATGAACCACCTGAAACATCAGTTACCAAATGAAGAGTGCCAAAACCAGCACAATCTTCCACATGGATAAATGGTCTGACATTGTAATTTCCAGAGGGGTAGCTGTGTTAGTCTGTACAGCAAAAGCAACGAGAGTCCTGTGGCACCTCTCACTGTTTTGACATAGTAATGTTATCTCTGTGTGGTCAGAGGCGAGACACTGCTTTTATATAAGTGCTTTCTGCTAGCAGGTAAATGAATGGGAAGACCACATCACAATCCAAATGTCTTGGGTCAGACTTGCTCCTTTCAGTTTTCATTTTCAAAGGGGGCTAAGTAGGAGTATATCTGGGGCCAGGAGCCTAGATATGTGTTGCAGGACTCAAAGAGAAGGCAAGCTCACCTGAATACCCTTACTGTATTCTTGATCTTACAGAGTCCTTTCTAGTGGAACTGAGTTATGTGGGTGGAGAGGGACAGGCCAGAGGGGGAGAGTGATTGTGGCTGTGGGAATAGTTCTTCTCTGTAACATCATGCTCTGCCTCTATCAGTGCTATGTGGATTCTTATTGACTTATGTTGGCTCCCCAAACCCTACTTAAGAGTCAGGCAGCAAGAGGAGTCTACGGGTCTGTAGTCAGACGTACGCAGCCTGGTTCTCCTCTGATCTGCTGACTCCAGCAACTGTATCATGAATCTTGGGATATTTGGTGGGTTCTTTAAAAAATGAGCTCCTAGAGTCATGTGAGAATATCAAACTTCATTGGAAATGAAAGTAGTTTTCTAGCCCTCAAGGCTACAACGAAAAACTTGAATATGAGCTCCTTAAAGGCTCAAAAACAGCAACCAAAAAGGGACAAAAATGGATGGTTTGTCAAAAATATGGTGATTTTTAGGCTAGTCTCATGATCTGTGGGTGGGGGTGGGGTGCTGAATCATGATTTGGAAAGCTTGGAATTGCCAGTTCTGTCTCACTCTGAATAAGGACTCACACTGGTAAAGCCCAGAGAATTACACAGAGGTAAAAACAATCTTAGCATGCGGAAATCAGACTCTCCATGAACTTGGTCCTGACTGTCACAGATAACCTGAAACTCACAAATTCCAGGAGCAAAACACCATTCCAGTCTACAGAGAACAAAATCGCCCCACATGAAAATGACTGGGTAGATATGCTTCTTATCAATCTGTGTTTTTATATGGTCTCCTGTCACTGTAGTATCTCAGTACTCACCCTGAGAACTAAACAGAGCCGCCTGCAAATTATACACATCTCTGTTTCTCCCTCTCCCCTCCCACTCAGCCCCCTTTCCTACCAGAAGAAATAAGTTTTAAGTTATTGCTAAGATTTTTCCTTAAATAAATCTGTGTAAGTGTTAGGATGCTAATGTGCCAGACAGGGTTTTTACAGGACAATTAAGCAAATGCAATGGACTTAGCATTTAGTGTTAAATGTGGCTAGGGTGACTGCACTGGGATCATTCATAGACCAACATGAGTGAATGCACAGCAGAATATAACTTAGGATGATACCAAAATAAATAAATATTGGACTACTATAAAGCAAAGCTCTTGGCTTTGAGAACATGCACAACTGAACATTTTTATCCCATGATAATTACAGGGTAACTGAAGTTTGTCTGCACAGTGAAGACTAAGCAAATTTGATTTTGCAAGAGGTCCACCAAAAATGTGTGTTCTTTGAGACTTCTATTCATAGAGATTTTTATCATCACATTTCAAGACAAATTATGCTCATTTTGCTTTGGAAAGCAGTGTAATTTCTTCCTCTTTGTAAGGATTAATAGGCACACTGAAATTAGAGATGGAAAAAGCCTATTAGGACATCTGGTCCATCCCCTTGCCAGTGTAAGATAGCTCACTACTGCATATTTCCAGGTGCCTTATCCAGTCTAGTTTCAACTATCTAAAGTGCTGAAGCTTGTCTGCGGACTCTAGCCTATAATCTAATAGGTTTCAGTTTTGAAGACCAGCTGTGTTTGAATGGTCCATCACCAGCCAACATTTTGAAATTTTAGTTTTGGTTAATCTCTTTGCCTCATTCTCTCAGATGAAAATAACTGGAATTATTGATGCTTCTATAAATGACAGCTGTCTCTGTGGACTAAACTATTTAGAGCTAGGTTGGGGTGGCCTGACACAGTCTAGTATCTTATATCATGAGAAGTCCCATTGAAGCCAGTGGGGCTGCTAGTGGAATAAAGGATCAGAATCTAGCCCTTAAAGTACCAGAAACAGCAAAAGAAATCAGAAAGCACTGAATTAAACTCAGTTTTTCTTTTTTTGTGTGTTTGCAGTAAGATTTGGGGCAAGGCTAACGTATCTATCCACAATCTGATGGTAGCCAAGTTTTCAAAAAATGACTCATGGTTGCAGATAGTCAAATTGAGATACCTTAAATGGGCTCAGTTTGCAAAAGAAAGTGCTCAGCACTGTCTGAAAAATAAGGTCCCTTTAAGGTGTTTCAAGTTGGGCATTGAGTTCTTAAGCACCCCAAATTGCTAGTCATCTTTTAAAATTTTGACCCCATTAGAGGTCTTTACAATCATTTCTGAAAAAGGATAGGGATGCTCAACACATGTTCTGGTCAAATGGATTCAGCTGTCTTTGTTCACCATGCCCAGAATGGAAAAGAATCTGACCAAAGTGCACTGCTATAAGAACCAAACTAAAGACCCCTGGAAGTCTTCATCTTCCTATTGATTTCAATGGGCTTTGAACCCCATCTTAAAATGGCTTCTATTAAACACTATATAAAGAAATACTACTAGAATTAGAAGGACTCAGTCTTTTGAGGAAATCAAGAGATCTGATTCTATTCTACTACATCTTTCCAGGGCAAGTCACTAGTTAATCTTACTGTGGTTTAGTTTCATCTGTAAAAGGATGTTAATAACTCACCTGTACCTCCTGTTAGTGCAATAATTTACATTTATTAATGTTAGTAAAGTGTTCTGAAATTCTTGGTGTTGAAGAGGTGTGCACTATTATTATTAGCAATAATCAACTTTTAGATTATGAAAGCACAATTTAATACCAGGCTGAAGTTAATTGCTCAGTTTGGAAATCTTCATGACCTATTCACCCATCTCTGCTTCTGTTTGATACTGTCTTTATTCACTGAAACCCAGAGCTTTCTTTTTATCCAGCTTCATGACTATTCATCAGCTTTTGCTGCATTGAATTGTGCAAGATGGGGATCATATGGCATGCTGGGTTTGTAAGTTGTTTTCATGCATCAGCTCCTGCTTTCAAGGGCAGGGATGACAAATTCAATACTGAGCAACTGTTACTGTTACAGATAAAATATGCTTCAGAAGTGGATAGAGCACAAACTTACAATTGTGCTCATCACAGGCCACTAATATATCAACTGCCACCAAGGGATAACAGCCTCCAGCCATCAGCAACCAGATATTGATCTCCTCCATTGTTGGTAGCAGCTTGAATTAGGAAAACAGGATATTCTTAGCTCATATGAAAATAAATTAATAGGTTTCCTGCACAGAAATAGTTTGATTTACTGCTATTGTGCATAAAAGTGCCATAGTTTACTAAGATAAAGGTACTCACTAGAAACAGAAAAGGCTGATTAAGTTCCTGAAAGCATGAGATAGAGGGGCAGCCCCATAGAACTGTGCACCAACTCAGATGACACAAAGGTGAGACAAGATTCGCTGCCTCCTATGTCACTTTCCCAACAGTTCTCATAAGGGGAGATGGTGAAGTTATTGGAGGTGGGAATAACAGAATTGAGAGTGAATGTGCTGCAGCTATCCCTAGCCAAGAATGCTCCTTTTGGGACCATTGCTAGATGGCGCATGTTAAACCAATTTCCAGGCTTTGTCTATGGCTTGTGCCAGTCATAGAATAGCAGTCAGTCCCCCCACTCTCTGTGCCTAGCAGAAGCTGCATGTAGCACAGAATACAGCCAAGCCCCCAGCAAAGGAGCTTATATTAACCTACTGCGCTTCACTAAATGGTCAGAAAACATGATGAGGAAGTGTGTGTATAAAAATCCAAAGAGGCAGTCATGTTAGTCTTGTTCAGTAAAACAAACAAGTAGTCCTCTGGCACTTAAAGTCTAATATATTTATTGCATAAATTTATGCAGTAAATATTTGTTAGTTTTTAAATACCACAAGACTTGTTCTTTGTGTGTATAAAGAATCCTTTTCTCCAAGGTTGTCAAGCCAACCCCTTTCAACAGGAATAAAATCACTAATTAAAATTAACAACAAAAAGAAAGGATAACATCTGCAAGTGGCAATGACAAATTTAGGGAGAAAGAGCCCTTGCTCACAGTGATAGAAAGGTGTTTTACAGCACAAATTGCCAGTTGAGATCAGTGGAACTAGTTATGAAATGAGGTACTGCTCAGTAGAGTCAGGTGCTCCCAACCTGCCTCAGTAGTGGCAGCAAAAATAGAGATTATTTGTCTGCTTAGTTTTAAAACAGAATATCCAAGTTCCACTGATGGAGCAGAACAAAAACTAACAATACATGATGCAGGAAAAGATTCTGGAGAAAAGACTCTCTAGTGACTTGGGCAACAAATTGACTGAAATCCAGCATCTGTTCAATATTGTATGTTGCAAACTCTTATGCAATTCCTGCTGGAATTTTTTTTTTTTGATTCTGATGTTTTATGACATTTATTTTATAATGCAGAGGTTTTAATTAAAATTTGATCAAGTTTATGATTTTGTGGAGTCTGCTGAGCTTTTTGGGAACATTTGCTTTTCAGCACTATATAAGGAGGAGCCTGGCAATGAGAAAGGCTGAGAAGCCTATAGGAACGTGCACTGGGACAGCACAGTTCTAATCCCAAATCTATTGCTGATCTATTCTTCATCTTGGGAAGATTCACTGCAGCAATCTATTTCAGTTTTCCCCACTGAAAAAGTGGGGTTAATGAGCTTTATTTAAGGAGGATAGAGTAAGGGCCTGATAGTCACTGGGAATTTCCCACTGACTACCAAGAACTTTGTGTCAGACCCTAATTAATGAATACTTGCACCAAGGAAAGAGCTCAAAGTGCAAAGCTTATTAAATATGAGTGAGCTAATGATGTTGTTCGATCATAATGAACACTGCTAAAGTTACAACAAAAGCTTAAATCTTTATTGGATAAATGCTTCCACAATATATACTTTTTTAACTGAACAGAAGATCTTAGAGCTATTAAGACAATTTCATTCATCACTTTGTTAATATGAAGTGGTTATTAAAGAAATAGCATTGGGGAGGAAGCACTGTTGCTTAGTTTTCTGGTACAGGAACCTGTTCAGAAGACAAACGCATATTATCACCTCTTCCTTTTCTTGCTACTGCATTTACTGATGTCCTGCCCACAAGGGAAGCTCATCTTTTTTGATGAAAGAATAAGCTGTTCCAAAACAAAAAGGTAGATCAAAGTTAGGAGTGTTTCAATGAAAGAGCATGTCAGCCAGCAAAGGAGGATGAAAGCTAATGCACTATTGAAGAAAGAATCCATTTCTGTTTGTTTCCTGAGCACTAGATAAAAGCCGTGCACATTTTCTGTGTTTGTTCATTTCACATACTGGATATATGGGGTCACATTTACCAGCCTTAATATGAAGTAGCTAACTGCACATGCAAAATAGTCATTCTCCTGTGCAAAACCACATTACAAGCAGATACTTTGTAGGTCCACAGCCCAGTTTTCTTATTCAAGGGTATGTTTTGTATGCATAGTGGCTCTGCATGGTGATTCTGAGGATACAGCTTTATGCACCAATTTTTGAAAATGTAGCTTTTCTGGCTTCAGACTCTGCCAGTGTTCTGCCTTTGTCTGCCCAGTTGCCAATGTCTTAAACTGCCTTCATGCCTTCTGTGATGCTGGCAGATATGATCGGATCAGATCCACAGGCCAGTTCACTTATGTTATCATAGGTCAAGTTTTGGATGTATAAGTGTATATTCAGATGTTTAACCATTATGAAAACTGGTTTGGAATCTTACTGGAATGTTACTTGTATTGTTTTTGATTATCTATTCCTGTTATAATGTAATAGGAAACATTTGTCTTGTATGTGCCCATGTATCCAAATAATCCATCAAAGAAATCCTGTGAAATGCTAATGAAGGCCTTTATCAGAAAAGGTGCTAATTCTAAATCAAATGGCCATTGTACTGATGACTAGAAGTCAAAAGCCTTTGCGCATTCCTAAGTCATCAAAGGAACAGCCATATGAATAGAAACAAGGAGTCCTGTGGCACTTAAAGACTAAAGAATTTATTTATTGCATGAACTTTCATAGGAGAAAAATCCCACTTTGTCAGATGCATACGAATACAGACGCTGTCAGCTTGCCTTCTCTTAGAAAAAGATATAAAAATGGATTCAAAGAAAGATCTTTCATCTCTAAACTGTTTGGACTCTTACATGCAAAGAGGAGATCCCCAAAGACAATCAGGATACCCTGAAAAGGATTTTGGGAGAGCCGCAGTTTATTATATCACTGCTACAATTTGCGACTCTCCTGTTAATGTATTTTTACCTGCTTCAACCTCTCAATAGTGCTCAGTTCCTTTTCTTAGCTAATAAATTTATAGTTAATTACAGAATTGGCTACCATGTAAGCTCCAGCGTTAATAAGTGTCTAGTCTCTGGACTGGTGAGTTGTGTGATTTTTGATTTAAGTGACCATTATTACAGAGTTCAGTGTGTCTGGGTGGCAAGAGAGGCTGGTCAGTCTCTGGGTATGTCTATACTGATGGTGGCAAAATTGCTGCCATCATCATGATCTTTCTGGGTGTGATTCAGCAATGAATGTGAACACATTGCTGCACTCCAGATGTCGCCATAGGAAGTCCAGCCCTGTAACTGGAGTTGTTGTAAGCCAACCGCAAGCCATTTGAGGTCAGCTTACCTTAATACGTAGGGTCTAGTTATACAGACATTGAGAGATAGACAAGGTATTACATATCTTGCATAGCTCCCATCAACTGCCACCAAGAAATGCAGCAAGTATAAGCTAGGGCTCAGAGAACTGTCCTTGATAAGACTGGTATAGGGATCTGACAGTCTGAGGTTGGTACAAGCACCATTGTGACTTACTCCAGACACCTTCCACTGCACACCAATGTACGAAACACCCCTGTGAGCCTGTTTAAAATCTTCTTCAGAATCCCATCTTTGCCATACTGCCTTTCAAGAATGTCACTGAAGTATATAACTATTTCCCCTTCATTTATCCTCCTTCCTCTAACCTTGTCTGTGTGTCTGTCTATTTAGAAATTGAGAACCTTGGAGCAGGGACCACCCCTTTTTGTATGCCTGGAAAATGTCCAACAAAGCATGAGCGCTGTTACACAAAAATACCATCTCATAGGTATGAGTTGTTTATACAAGGCCTCATTGACCAGCATGTGTCCCCACGGGGTTGGTGTTTTCCACACTTAAGCTAATTTGGGATGAATCTGAATTAAGTGTTGATTCTGAAAACAGATGTGCAGCCACAATTTCCAAATGGTCTTTCTTCTTACATTAGGCTGAACACCCCACCTTAGAAAATGATACTTTGGAGGAGCTGGGAAGAAGCTGAATGGCAGATGCAGTTGGGAATTTTGTGGATTGCCCCTGTCCCTAATGTTAACACAAATACTCTCTCCACTCAATCACTCTGAAAACCTGGAAACTGACATATCCAGGATTTGTCTTTCCTTCTCTGATGCTCGGAGGCATGACATTAGACAAAGTTGACTGGACACTGGACAAGGAGATTTTAGAGATCCTGAAGCTAAATGAAATCCCCCAATTTATCACAATTATCAGACTCAATAATCTAACTAAACTGGTTCTTCCTCTTCTGAAGTCCTGAGGATCAGTAGTGGAAACCTTACGATGAAATATGCATTTCTCATGTACAGTGTTTACTACTGAAAGTGAGAGATTTACAAAGGTGGGTACTATTCACATTGAAGAGATAGGGCAACAGTGATGCAGAGAACTCAAATGATTTGCCCAGGACATGCAGTAAGTCATGGACTCCCAGCCACCCATTTTAATCAATGGAAAAAATCTGTCTTGGGTATTGCTGTTATTGGAAAAATGCTCATCTGCTCATGTGAGCCATGCAGATGTCTGACTCAGGAAAAACAATCTTTGTTTCAGTGAAGCAGATGCTATGAGATGGAAACCAAAAATCTGCCCCATGTGAATTATCTGGGAGTGCTGATGACCTGCTCTCCTGGCAAAAGGAAACCCATTCTGCTTAGAAAAAGGAGCCCTGCTGGTTATGTAATCCTTTACATAAGGATGCTAGTGAACTGTTATCTCACATCATTCACTCCTGTTATGTGGCCTGGAAATAATTCCCTGTAAGAGGCTGGCTTGATTTGTTCTAGTGAAGCAGTGTTTTCTTTTTAAAGAGTTACAGGCCCTAAATTTAGATTTTGGCTAAAGAGAATTGTGTAAAACCTAATATAGACATAAATGTTTTCATGGTTTCTTTTCAATTCAATGGGTAATTAAATTGTTCTCTTGGGGGATTTAAACATTTTACAGCCGTGCCATGAACCCAAATGCAATGGCATTATGCTACTGTAATATGTGCTTCAGAAATAAGGGCAAGGCATGCAGGTAGAGATCCAGTATATGGCTATGCTGAGGCAAAAGCGTCAGGGCCAGACTCACTGGCACTGAAATTTTCTAATCTGTCTTTGTGCAGGACCCAAAATATGGACTCTATTAATCTCTATGATCACTGGAAACAAGTTCTACCTCCTGCACAAGTTAAAACATCCTCAAGCCAGATCTAATTCACGCCAGCTGTGTTGAATCCCTGCTGAATTCCCAGCTGATGATATCCAGAATGCCACCGAATTCTGGCCATGCCTCAACCATGACATACCCCATCCACAGGGATGATGTACAGCCAGCTGTATGCCATCTGTGGATTCTCCCTTCCTGGAGGGAAATATCCAACTGCTCAATGCAAAGGGGTCACAGCACGGGCCAGGAGTTGGCTCCATACACATACATACCTACAAACACATTACACCTATATAATTAACCAGTGCTGAAATTATTAGAAGTAGAAGCACTTCAGTAGCCTGATTTGCTTTCCACAACAAGCTAATTGTTGACTTTTTGCATTTCTGTCAACGTGGACCATGAAAATAGCAAAAACAGTTTCAGTTTTCCTTACATCTGTCCCCTAATCAATGTCACACTCGCTAGCACAGAGCTGCAAAGTTCAAACTGCAAACAGGAGGAAAAGAAAATGAACAAAAAGCTGTTTTTATTAAATTCAGTGTGGGGTGGGGGGGATATTCTACAGAGTCATTTGATCTATGTGCATTTCAATCCCAGGGATCC
Source organism: Podocnemis expansa (assembly GCA_007922195.1). Lineage (NCBI taxonomy): Eukaryota > Metazoa > Chordata > Testudines > Podocnemididae > Podocnemis > Podocnemis expansa. Next base: position 39,614,155 of record ML682004.1, read on the forward strand.
CAAAGTGTTCTACAGATGCTCAGCAAAGAATGTGGTACATTCAAAAACACTTCCCCATGCACACACACACATGCACGCACAAACACACACAAATAGATAGCGAAATGTAGCCATCTCTGGAATGGAATGTGTCAGTTGTTTAACAGCACCTAGCAGCACTACAGACACTGGGAGAAGGGTTAGGAACACCATATCAGATTAAACAAATTTCAGTCTCAGTTACACCCACTTGCAGAAACCCTGTTGGCAAGCGCTTAAGAGAAGGAAATCCCCTAGTGGATTCCTCTCAGAAACACTTTCTGCCAGAGGAAGAAGATGCAGGCTTGGGCCTAAAACCTGTAGGCCATCTGCAAAGAGAACTTAACCATCACCTCTGGCTCTGTCCTTCAGTGCTTTCTCCACCAATATGCCCCCAATGGACCAAAGTTGCGTGCCAGATGGCTGCCTACAGGGCCTCCTTAAAGGAGGTTCATCACTGCAAGAGTGTTATGTGTGGAAAAATAAAACAGCATGGAATACTATCGTCTTTCCTCCTGGCTTGCAGGGGGCGAAAGCCACTGATGGAAAGGCACTCAACTTGCTCATCCTTGCCCCAGTTTGCCCATTTCTCTGAACCCTTGGAACAACTTCCTTGGAGTCTGAGGAAAGAGGATATGTTCCCATGCAGGTAGTTAATCCATGCAGAAGGAGGAGTATAATAAAAACTACCCGTAAAAGAATTTGCCCAACATGTAGAGCTAACAACCCAAAATATACCACTGGTTCTCTAATAATGACCACAAGGGGGCAGCATCTCCATTGTACTTTACATTGTAACTTATCCACTCTTACTCCTCTTTTAATTGAAGAGAGGTACAGATGCCTTTGACATCAGGGCTGTAACTAGGACAGGGCAACCACTGGTACCATATCAAGTGACAGGCACCATATCGAGCAACTCTGAGCATACGATTTGAGGGTGTGTTTCATGTTACTTGCTCCAGCACACCCTGGACACCAAAATACCCAATTCTGGTACTGCTCAGCATCCACAGAGGTGTCCCATCCAAAACAATGTTTGTATATTGAAAAAGGGGTGAGGTGAAACACTGCCTCCTCATTGAGATCTGTCTGCCTCCGTTTCCAGACCAATGCATGGCATCACCCCTTTGAATTCACATGGCTATTATCTGTCCCATTAAACTACATATGATCAGATTAACTAACAGTGGCCTCTGTTTGCCAGTGAATGCCAGCATTAACAGCAACACAATAGGGGTGCAGGCCTAAGCCCACATCCTTTCAGGCAGCAAACCTCTCAGCAGAGCTATAGTGGTGATGTCATCTTCTGACTCAGAGGCAGTGACAGTCACTGGTGTCACCCACCATTCCACTTGATTAGCGCCCCATCTTCCAATCTAACCTAGTGTTTGCTTATTGTCATCAGACTCTGCCTGGAGGAAGAACAGGATGACATCACCTGCTAAGTAATAAGCTGGCAGAGAAGGGACAGCTCCAGCAAAGGTTTGGGGAGCTGAAAATGTATGGTCTGTCACAGTTTATTAATGAGATCTGTGTATTAGTGAATGCTACATACTCATAACCTTACAAGGACTTTGTTATCTTGTGACCTTCTTACTCATCCTGGGAAGCAGTTACTCTCCTGAGTAATGCCACTAGCATCAGTAGGGCTATCTGTGTAAGTTAAGTGACCCCCAGTCTGAGTAAAGGGTTCTCAGTCTGCTCCTGAATTCTGGGAAATTTGAGTGTGTCTGGCCCCTTTCTCTGTTTGTGTAGTGTCTGAACAGACCATCAGTATCCTAAAAGTATTTTGAATCAAAATTATTTGCTTAAAACAGTTTGTGCATGTAACCCTCTCCCTTTTCTCCCTGGGTTACTTGGGAGCAGGCAACACTCATGTATGCACTGGCGCCTAAGTCTGACGACCAAGAGATCCTGAGTTTCCCAGTGGTGATGTTGGGATTGTGGGAATCCTCTATCCACTCTTCTGCTGCAGTCCCTTTGCTTTACAGGAAATTAAGCTTAGCAGTGCCTCCACCTGGCTGGGTCCAGTACACGCTCAGTGGCGTGCCTTGGGAGCCTCCAAGACTAAATCCATGCAGCTAAAAATAATCTGTGGAATGGATCTAATCCAAACTTACTACTTATAATACATTGATAGTGCTCAATTGCATGTAACAAACCTTTACTTAACACAGAAACTTATAACAGGATGGAATTGAATATTACTACTGATTTAAATACACCGAGGCAAGTAAATAAATCAGTGAGCAGACACAGAACACACTTTACAGGAAACTTTTCTAAGTAGCAAGTTCACAGCCCATTTTCCAACTCAGAGGGCACACTTCCCAGAGTGCAGAACCCCAACCACTTGCTTGCGTGGGCACGCTTGGAGGGTCAATGAAGGAGACAAGGCAGCATGCTGATGGTACAGTGTATCCGCTCAGAACCACACTGCGGATCCATAGTGAGCCCAACCAGTGGTCTGTAGTCCTTGCCCTGGTTCAAAGGGACAGCTACACTGCCTCCCCTCAGACCCAGTCAGTCTCTCAGCAGACTCCCTGGCTTTACAAGCTCTGGTCCAAATTGGAGGAGGGAGACAAACACACCCTCACTGCAGATCTAGCTCAGCCAGCTCTAGGCTCAGACCCTGCTTTTGGGCTGAGCAAGCCACCAACCTCTGAAGCTCCCTGCTTGAGTGAGCCTCCAGCAGTCTCAGGAACCCCAGGAGCACTCACAGCAGCTTCCAGATTCAGGAATGTCTCTCTCCCTCCCCTCCAGACCCCTTTGTTCCCCTCTGCTTCCTGGAGGGCAGCCAGGGCCTCTCTCTCTTCCAAGGGATCATGGGAGTTGTAGTCCTTCAGTGGAAAACTTACAGCACATAGGAACTGCTTAAATGTTAACCAACTACTTGATTTCAGAGGTCCCTAAAGTACAGAGTGCCTACATGTGTATTCCTTGGTCATTTCTTTCAAGCAGTTGAAAATATGAGCAGTAATGATTGGATGCATCAGGTCCCATGGTATTGTCTCTGTTTGCCAGGTGGATGAGTATAACTCAGTATACTCCTGAGGGTTACAAATTTAAAATTTGCTTGCTGTGAATCACCCATAACTTTCACTTAAAATGTATTTTTATTCTAAACATTCCAGGATGCTTGTGAAATAGTGAACTCAAAAGCGACAGAAACACAGTCTACAGTCTGGCCCGCTCTACCGACCTATTTTCATATACCTACATTGATCAGAGAGGTATGAGAAATCCATACGCCTAATCAACATATGTATTACTACCCTAATCTGTGTGTAGACAGCACTATGTTTAGCAGGAAAGCATATTCCACCAACATACCAGCCACCTCTCCAGGAAGCGGATTAGCAGAGCTCTCTGCTCTTCCAATAAAGCATTTGAAATGTAGAACTGTCTTAAGCAAATTCATTTCAAAGTGTGAATGAATATAGATTTTCTTTGCCATATTCACTTAGCTCTAGTATGTGTTAAACAAATATGAGGCAGCAAAAAGGAGAATTTAACCTCAGTAAATGCATTGTCTGCTTTATATGCTTTTTAAAATATCTGAAAAGCTGTCCTTTCCCACAGACTGCTTCCAGGACTGATAACAAACGATACGTAAATTTATTGCAGCAGTGACATAAGATTGAGTTAAAAAAAGCAGGAATCAGGATTTTAATCTGGTGACTTCTGAACAGATAAAGTATTGCATCATTTCCCCAAATAAGTATGCTGAGGAAGATACAGTACACAGCCTATCACTTGTATGATGGAATTACAGATTTCCTTTATTCAAACAGTCAACATAAAAATAGATGGCAGATTTAAATTGGCCCTTACAATCAAAAAATACCAAATCTCTTTAAAGATAGGAACTTCTCTTCCAACTGAAATGCAGTTACATCTGGGGTGAAATGTAACTGCTGCTTAATGGTACACAGCAACACATCTCTTTTAAGCTGTTTCAGACTGGGCACCCAAAAATGAAGGCACTATCAGTCACTTTTGAAAAATCTTGGTTGAAAGTCAATTAAAATAGACTGTCTTTGGAACTTTTTTTTTATTATTATTATTAAGAGAAAGGCTTTTTTTCTCTCCCCCCACCTCAAGCCTTGTTTCCCAAAATTGATAATTATTCAGAAAATATTGGAGACATTGAAATGCTGAGTGTCTGTCCTTGCCTGACTCTCTCTCTGAATTACAGTCTCAGAATCAAAGTGGCAAGCTGTGTTAGAAACTAGTGCACTAACATTTGCATCCTGATCTACATTGTCCTCAGGCACTCATGATGGCAAGTATGAGGTTGCCTGATTCTCTATCTGGCACATGGTTCAGACAGCTTAAGTCCTCCAGGATTTCATTTTCCTTTTGCTTCCTGATTAATTGGTTTGTTTTCATCTGTTTGTAAATAAAGCCTTGCTTAAACTCCTTCCTAGGATTTCCATCAGCCCTTTGCTAAAGCAAGGTAGGTGATTCCATCACATACAACATGCTGACTGATCTTCACAACACAAGTGTCCCAATACACCATAACAAGCAAGGAGTCTTGTGGCACTTATAGACTAATGAATTTATTTATTGCATGAGTTCTTCTGGGAGAAAAATCACACTTCATTAGACACTTTGAAGATAGGGAAACTTACAGAATGGGAGGAAAATAATATATCCTGTGAATACCATGCTCTAAGAAACTAGGATTGACCAAAAGTAATCTAACAATTGGTCTATCAGGTCTCTTATCCTCCTGTGATGGAATGCAGAGCCCCTGGGGATCATTAAGGACCTACAGCCTATTTTAAAAAATGACCCCTAACTCTCTCTAGCCTTCAGAGACAGACCTCTCCTCACCTACTGACTACCCCCAAACCTTAAACAGGTACTCAACAGCAACTACAGACCTAAGAACAGAAACATTAAAGCAGGCACACACCCCTGCAACAAACCACACTGCCAACTTTGTCCACACATCTGCACAAAAGACACCATCATAGGACATAATCAAGCCAGCCACTCCATCAAAGGGTCCTTCACCTGCTCATCCACTAATGTGATTTATGCCATCATGTGCCAGAAATGCCTCCACGCCTTATATGTTGGCCAAACAGGACAGTCCCTATGCAGAAGAATGAATGGACACAAAACTGACATCAGAAATTGCAACACAAAAAGAACAGTTGCTGAGGACTTCCATCTTCCTAATCACTCCATTGATGATTTGCTAATGATGGTTCTCAAGAAAATCAATGGGATGTCAAGACTTCAAAGAGAAACAGCCAACATATTCAACTAATATGCAGATTAGACTGTGTGAAAGCAGGGCTGAATTGTAACTGTGGATTCTTTTCACATTGTAACAAGTAATTTGATTTCACCTTTCCTCTGTGTGCTGTTTCCTAGAGTTTGAATCCTTACAAATGCTCTGATTTGCTGTTGTAGTATGACCTGATCCCATGTCTTACACACCTCTGCATTTATTTTCATCCCATTCTCTAAGTTCCCCCTCTTCAAAGCATCTGATGAAGTCAGATTTTCTCCCACAAAAGCTCATGCAATAAATAAATCTGTTAGTCTTTAAGTGCCACAAGACTCCTTGCTTTTTTAGCCTCGGAACTGTGGAATCCCTGGATACTCATTTAGCTCAGGCTGTGCACTCCACTAGGCTCTGGCTGGTGACACACAGGCAGCTTTTCCAGGTACTCTTAGTTGTGCCAGACATCCACCTTTGTTCAGCAAATGCTTTCTCCAGACATTCCCAAACCAACAAGTGATGCACTAGTTGGCTTCACAGTCCAGGACCATACCATCTAGCCCTGTTCAAAAAGCCTGACCAGGGGAGATTATAGTCCAGTCCACCTTTGCCTCATAGCAGCACAACCAGAAAGGAAAGTGGACCACTTGTTACTGAGCAGTGCTTGTCTAAACACTTCCCTCAAAAACACACTGGTTTGGATAGAGCATTGAATAAGTTTATTCATTAGAGAAAAATAGATTTTAATTATAAGTAGTACATTTAAAGAGATTAAAAAGTAGTGACTTATTGTGGCAAACTGCTGGTTTTCCAGCACTGGGTCTCTTGCTTTTCTTTAATGAAAGTGGGTCAGGGCAGACCCCAAACACCTGAGTCCTTCCCCTAGGGGGCACTTGCACTGGTGAAACTCCAGGAGGAGAGAGCAGGTTTGGAACCCAGGCCCACCCTCTACTCCCAGTCCCAGCCCAGGGGCCCTATAAAGTGTGGCTGTGTGCTGCTGACAATGTCCCAACCTACATGTCTTTCCCTTGGGCTGTCCTCCTCTGTCCTTACAGTTCCTTGTGCCTGCCCTCCCCTTAGGCCAGGTTTCTTTTCTCAGTCAACCAGAGTCTCAGGCACACCCTTCTTTCCCTTCTCAAGTCCAGTTACCTTCTACAAACTGCTGCGCTGCGCTGCGCTGCGCTGCGCTGCGCTGCGCTGCGCTGCGCTGC
>ML682004.1:39620638-39690779 GCA_007922195.1 Podocnemis expansa
GCGCTGCGCTGCGCTGCGCTGCGCTGCGCTGCGCTGCGCTGCGCTGCTTCTCCCCTTCCAGCTTGTGCAAGTTCTTTTTGGAGCAGGGCAGCTTTTATAAGGCACCTGGCTAGGCCTTAATTGATCTCAGGTGCCTCTAATCAACCTGCAATACTCCTGATTAGCCACTGGGGAACAAAGCCTTCAGCATTCTGAGGCTCACATATCTCCCTTCTTCTACTCTCAGACTGCCTACTGGCTTTGATCTCTCACACTATATATAGTTTAAATTTTACATGCTAACAGGATTTGCAGTGTCTCACACTGAAGGCTGGCACAAGCAGGCTGCAGGGTCTCAATTCACACAAGCAGAGACTGCTTTCCCTGCTGGGGTCTCACCTCCCCAATTCAAAGCGCTGTGTATGCCAAACGCTCTTTTTAGAGGTTGAGTTGGAGGGAGAGAGAAGCCAAGTGATTTTCATTCACCCCCTTTTCTAGTCTGTTTTAGCAAGCTGAAACAGTCCATGCATGTGACGTGACAGCAGTTTCCCATTGGTCAAGCAACCCCATGTGAACAGGCAGGGCCGTAACTATGGTGTGGTGAGTAAGGCTCTTCCCTGGGCATGCCAGAGTGGCTCCATTGAGCCTTTCCATTAAAGGGTGCATTCCTCGCCACTCGCTCCAGGTGCCAGCCTTTTTAAGGGGCACTGAATTCTTCAGTTACAGCTCTGCAAACAGGCATCCTACAGTGAAGTCTTCATTGTGAGCAATCCCTGGTAGTGGAATCTTTCCTTGATGGTCCACTGGATTGGCTGGCCACTTCATTGTTCTACCTGAAAAAGTGATATAGATTACTGATTTTCAAACTGAGGGTCAGGTACCAGTACTGCGTCGCAGACCCTCAGGCACTGGGTCACACCCCTTCCTGCTGCTGCTGCCAAAAGGCTGGAATGCATTGCTCAAAGATGCAATTATTGGGTTGTGAGCATAAATTATTTTTTCCAACTGTGTCCTGAGAAAAAAAGTTTGGAAACCACTGATCTAGATTGTTCCCTCATCACAGCAAGCTCCAGTAGCATGTACCACAATAGTTTATAACTTCACATATGTTGGTTGCACTTACAATCTATCATGGTATTAGCAGATCAAGACTTTTAAAATAATACCAAAGAAGGCATTCTTTATACAGAACATATCAATCATATGACAGGGGTGAATACGGGGGGGGTGTTATTTTCAGACAGAGGGTGTCACACCTATCCATAGGCACTGGCTAATCTCAGATGAAACCCAAACAGCACAATACTGCACCTAAAGGAATGATGAACCTGGGCCATTAGTGAATGATGAGAAAATATTCAGGATCCAACATAACTGCACTTGCACTGTGGTTGCATATAAAGGTGCTGTCAGTGCCAGGTTTTTGATCTAACAGGCACATTCCCCTCCATCTGGCTACTCCTCTGATTACAGCCTGGATAAATACTTTGGCATCTAAGATGAGCATTGAGCGCATCATACAGCCACCAGAAGAATCAGTAATGGAGTGAGTGTGAGTTCCCCACATTTCAGTAAGCAGAGCTTTTGCCCATGGAAATGATGTTTTCAGTTTCCGGGATGGAACATGAGGCTGCCCCTACTGGCCAGTCTGACCCTACTGAAAGCCATTAGTTCATTCAGTTGTGAGAACGTGTGAGAAGAGGAGTGAGATCCAGAAATGAGGAAAACAATAATTAATGAGTCTTAGCAAATTAAATTACGTTTCCTTCACAGTGCTATAGAAAAATTACCCTGAGTCCTAGCTAACACTAATAATAGCAGAATGATTCCAGTTCCTCTGTATTTTTAAAAACAAAGGGCTTGATATCATGTCTTCCATGTACCGTTGGTGTTCAAATAGGAGTACACCATGCAAACTCTCTAATTTTGGTGAAGTTTGTACTGAAAACAGAAATGTATCTGAATGTCATTTCCTCGGTCCAACCTGAGGAAATGTATCTGATTTAGAATGTAGTGATTAATCTGCACCTGCCTTCTGGTCACTTATGTCAATGCAAAATGAATGTCAAATGCTGACATTCTGAACTAGCAGCATTTCACATATTTTGCATTGGTATAGATGACAGCATAGGATGCAAAACAGTGAACCTGATCTAGTACCTTAATCAGCAGAGATGTCAGGTGTTAGTTAAAATCCAGCTTTTGCAGTCTAGGTTCACCTCAGTATAATGAAGCCAAAAAGAGAACATGGATTTTAAAATTGCTCAAACAGTGGTGTGATCTGGATTCACAGCTGAATCTTCAGCTTAAGTTTAACAATACAGCTGGAAAAAAATACAGCCTAAGTATAGCTTTATCATACACAGCATTAGAGATAGTTCAGGGATGGAGGAATGGGCTCAAGACTTCAATTAATCTGGGTCCACCTCCTGGTTCAACCATAGTCTCCCTTCACAACCTTAGGCAAGTCATTCCTCTGTTTTGTGCTTCAGTTCCCCATGTGCAAAACAGGGATAACACAACCTCTTTGCCTATTTTGAACATAGGAACAGTCATACTAGCTCAGATCAGTGGTCCATCTAGCCCAGCATTCTGTCTTCCGACAGTGGTCGGTGCCAGATATTTCAAAGGGAATGAACAGAACAGGTAATCATCAAGTGATCCATCCCCTGTCACTCGAAATGCTTGTGGATGAGTACAAAGACACAAAGTTCAGCCACAAGGTGTGCTGTAATATCTTCTAGGATAACAAACAAGGAGTCTTGTGGCACTTTTAAAGACTAACAAATTCATTCATTCATTCATTTATTTATTTATTTATAACGACATCCCTCAGTCTGCTGACAACATTCCTACTAATGCAGCCCAATATGTCACTGGCCTTTTTGGCAACAAGAGCACACTGTTGACTCATATGCAGCTTCCCCTCCACCGTAATCCTTTTCTACAGTGCTGCTACTTAGCCGATCAGTCCCCAGCCTGTAGCAGTACATGCGATTTTTCCATCCTAAGTGCAGGACTTTGCACTTGTCCTTGCTGAATCTCACGAGATTTCATTTGGCCCAATGTTCCAATTTGTCTAGGTCTTCCTGAATCCTCACCCTGCTCTTCAATGTTTACCATTCCCCCCTGCTTGGATTTACTGAGCGTGCAATCTATCCCATCATCCAGATAATTAATGAAGATGTTGAACGGAACAGGCCCCAGAAGCAACCCCTAGAGCACTGGTTGCCAACTAAACACTGAGCCATTGATCCCTACCCTCTATGCTCGATGATCTACCCAGCTTTCTATCCAACTTCAGGTCCATTCATCCAAACCATACTTCCTTAACTTGCTGACAAGAATACTGTGGGAAACTGTATCAAAAGCTTTGCTAAAGTCGAGGTATATCACATTGACAGCTATTCCCGCATCCACATATCCAGTCATCTCATCACAGAAGGCATTCAGGTTACTCAGGCAGTCAGGCACGATTTGCCATTAATGAATCCATGCTGACTGTTCCTGATCACTCTATTTTCCTCCAAGTCTTTCAGAGTAGATTCTTTCAGGACCTGCTCTACAATTTTTCCAGGGACTGAGGTGAGGCTGATTGGTCCATAGTTCCCTGGGTCCCCCTTTTTCCTTTTCTTGAAGATAGGTATTATATTTACCTTTTTCCAGTCATCCAGGACCTACCCTGTTTGCCACAAGTTTTCAAAACTAATGGCTAGCAGCTCTGCAATTACATCGGCCAACTCCCTCAGATGTAGTTCATCCAGCTCCATAGACTTGTGCACATCTAACTTCTCTAAGTAGTCCTTGACCTGACCTTCCGTCACTGAGGGCCGCTCTCCTTCTTTCCATTCTGTGTTACCCCGTGTAGTAGCCTGGAGCTGACCCTGCCTGTGAAGACTGAAGTAAAAAAGCATTGACTACTTCAGCCTTTTCCACATCATCCACCATGAGGATACCTGCCCCATTAAGTAAGGGACCTATACCATCCCTGATCCCCTCGTTACTGACATACTGATAGAACCCCCTTCCTGTTATTTTTCACATCCCTCACCAGCTGCAGCTCCAATTGCCCTTTGGCCTTTCTGCTTTTATCCCTGCAGTTCTGAGCAATATCTTTATATGCCTCCCTAGTCATTCGTCCAAGCTTCCACTTTTTGTAAACTTCGCTTTTGTGTTTCTGCTCACCATAAAGTTCTCTATTAAGCCATGCTGGGCACCTCCCATATTGCTGTTCTTTCTGCAAATCAGAATGGTATTTTCCTGCGCCCTTAGTAGTGTTTCTTTAAAATACTGCCAGTTTTCTTGGAAACCTTTCCTCTGCAGGTTAGCCTCCCAAGAGATCCTGCCCATCAGTTCCCTAAGAGAGCCAAAATCTCCTTTTATGAAGTCTAGGGTCTGTGTCCTTTTTCTTTCCTTTCTTCCTTTGATCAGGATTCTGAACTCTACCGTCTCACGGTCACTGGTACCCAGGTTGCCATTCATTTCTACTTCTCTGATCAATTCTTCTCTGTTTGTGAGCAGCAGGTCAAGAGGTGCAATGCCTCTAGTTGGTTCCTCCAGCGTTTGCATCAGGAAGTTGTCCTCAACACTCTCCAAAAACTTCCTGGATTGTCTGTGCACTGCTGTATTGCCATCTCAGCAGATGTCAGGATAATTGAAGTCCCCCATGAGAACCAGGGCCTGTGATCTGGAAACTTTTGCTAGTTGTCCCTCGAATGCCACCTCCACCTCCTCCATCTGGTCTGGTGGTCTATAGCAGACACCCACCACAACATCACCCTTGTTGCCCTCTCCTCTAAACTTAACCCACAGACTTTCAACAGACTTGTTTCTACCATCCTAGTGGAGCTTCAAGCAGTCATAAAGCTCTTTTACATATAGCTCTACTCTTCCAACTTTCTTCCCTGCCTGTCCCTCCTGAACAATTTATATCCATCTATGGCAGAGCTCCAGTCATGCAAGCTATCCTACCACATCTCTGTTGTTCCAATTATGCCATAGCTCCTTGTCCATCCCAGTGCTCCCAATTCTTCCTGCTTGTTTCCCAGGTTCCTTGCATTTGTATACAGACACCTAAGATACTGGGCCAATTGCCCTACTTTCCCCTGCTGATTGCCTCTCCTGTTGCATCTTCCTCCTTGGATTTTCTTCGGCTGTCCTCCTTCCTTACTCACCTCAGGTATTAGGACTTAATTAGGACGTATAAGACACTGGTTTGATTCCACCCAACCCACTCCTAATACTGACTAGACTCTCTTTTATCCGTGAGGTTACAGCCCCAGCTCCTGTCAGGTTCCAAGTTCTATGCCATCCTAGGTTTCACTCATTGTGACTTACCTATGGGCTCTGGTCACCTTCCTCCCTTCACTTATTAATGAGGTGTTTCATTTGAGGGAACTAGATTTTTATTGAGTATGAATATTGCTGTAGGACTTTACTTTGCACATATATTATAGCTAAAAATCCCAAGATTTCCTGCAAGCTTTTGATGGAATTCAAAATGAGAACAGTCACATACAGAGCTCACATCTGACCCTGTGAAGAAAAGTACCATTTGCCTGGAGAAGATCCTATTTCTGTGCCACTCAGGATAACAACAGATGGGCCCTCCTGTTTCAAAAGAGGATCACTAGCCTAGAGGGAACAAAACTGTACCAGAATGCAGTAAACAGATTGCCCCTCACATCTGCAGGGACAGTAAATATAGTTAAATGAGTATAAATGGAGAATAAAGAAGTGATGCATTCCAACATAATGAGGGTCCCTAATTTGCTAAACATGCCCCAAACTCCAATATACAGGCCTGATTGGTGGAGAATCCCACTTGCCTCCCAATGGACCCAAACATCTTGGCTCTATTCCACAGGCTTTGAGGAAGCAGGAATTAATTCCATAACTAAGTGCTGATATAATACAAATGACTTGGTATTAAGAACAGGTGCAAACCTGTAGTGTGGCAAGTCCCAGCCTTTGCTGTGTCACTAGTACAGCTGGCCAGAAAAAACATTTTGATGGAAAATGCCATTTCTGTGACATTGAAATTTTCCACAGGAAAATTACAATTTTGTCCAAAACAACCTTTAAGAAAAATCAAAGCGTCCCAGGTCACATCCACCCACACTGAGACATTTCAGTATGCTGAACCTTATTCAGACCTTTTCTTTTCAGTCAGCTACCTCATGTAAATCTGGAGTTAGCATAGTTACTCTAGGTCAGTGATTCCCAACCTGTGGTCTGGGGACACCCGGGGGTCCACAGACATGTTGCTGGGGGTCCACGGAGCCTCTTCCTACCAGGGACAGAATCCAGCTACAGCCCTCTTGCTCCCTGCCGGGACTGCCTCTCGCCACCCATGGCTGGATCCTGGCAAGGGGGTGGGGCTGCGGCAGCTCCCTGGCAGGGGAAAGAGCAGGGGGCTGTGGCTGCCACAGCTCAGCTCCCCAGCGGTGTGAGCTATGGTGGCAGCAGCACCGCTTGCCAGCTGTCCCAGTGGCACCACCACAGTGGTGCAGGCCAGAGTCTGCCCATGTGGGTCAGGTTACATAATCAGTCGGGGTGGCTGCAAAGATTCTTTTTGTTAAAAAGGGGTCCCCAGCCTGAAGAAGGTTGGGAACCACTGCTCTAGGTTTATACCAAAACAACGGAGATAAAAAGCAAACCCAAAAAGTGTTGATCTAGCAACAAAGGACAGGAGTCCCTGCAAGTGTTGATAAACATAGCTTGCATTCGGAATGTAAATGGTCCCATCCTTCATGAGTCTATTCACAATGACACTAATGTCAAAAATGTTCACATGAAAATAGAGCCTCTGACCTAGATTCCATTGTAGCAGTCCTCTTTTAAATGTTTCAGTTGGAAAATTCTAAGTTAGGTTTAATCATCAACAAATAGGGATTTTCACTGGTAAAATGCCTTCCATGAAAGTTCCTTTTTTGAGGAATTAATATTTTCCCAACTATATCTGCATCATATTTCACCACTGATAACTGGGTAACCAAAAAACTGTGTAAGTACCTCAGTATGCAGGAGTACATGAAACTTCAGAGTATATCTCTACACCATAAGACAATTCTGAAATTCTTACTAACTCATTAGCTTGTTTTGTGTTTCTTTGTGACACATCAATAAGATAATATATCTTCATTCATTCTCTTAATCACTATGATAGGTGTAAGAGAATAGATTTCACGCCCAGTCTGGTAAATGTGGATGATAATATGGCTAGACTGGTGTGAGAGACTGTGGTCTCCAGTGGTTTTAATCTTCAGTGGTTTATGAATTCATTGTGTCAGCTTGGACAACTCACTCTATTGCCTTGTGCCTCATCTAACATCAAACTAAAATGAACAGGACCTCAGTGAAAAGCAGACACCTCATCACAGGTTCAGCTTTCTTTAAGATTAGCAAGGAAAAATAACCTTGTGGTCATCTGAGTTGAATTCTCTGCTTTGCCACAGATTCTCTGCATGACCTGATTCATGTATTTAATTTTGTATACAGGTATTAGCAGGATTGCCGATCTAAAGTTCTCTATCTATTAAACTGCCACAGACCACAAAACCCCCTTCCTCCGCACACTTCCTCCTTCTGTGCCTTTTTTAACCTGTCTGTGAAATGGAACTCAATTCTTTCTTTGTAGCCCTGTCTACCTAGGTTGTGTCTACACTGGAAATGCTGAACGCTCATTGCAGTTGTGCCCCTGTAGGGCTACATCTACACTTATAAAATTAATTTGAAGCAGTTAGTTTGAAATAACTACTTCAAATTTAAATCAAAGTTATTTCAAATTAGCGTTAATTGGAAGTTATTTTGAATTAGGAGTCAAGTAAAGACTCTCTCATTGGAAAGAAAGTGGGCTTTATTAATTTGAACTAGAGAGTCTTCACTAGACTCTCTAACTTGAAATAAGGGAAGGCAGACAAAAGAATAGACAAATTAGTTTGAATTAAGCCTATTCCACAGCTTAGAATGGCTTAATTCAAATAACTTTAAAGTAACCATTACTTTGAAGTAAAAGGTGGTTTTATTATTTTGAATTAGCAGTTCTTTATCTCGAGTTAAGGAACCACTTAATTCGATATAATAAAGCGCCTCCTTGGCCAGGGAATAAGTTATTTTGAATTAAGCTTCCTCAGTTTGAAATAACTTGTAAGTGTAGACATACCCTAAGACTTTAGTACAGATTCTACAGCAATGGAAGGGGTTTCCCCAAGGCTCTAACAAAGTCACCTCTCTGAGAGGCAGCCTTTATGTCTTCTGTTGACCTAGTGCTGTCTACCTGTGCGCCTTGCTAAGTTTTAGGTGTAGCCCAGGCCTCAGACTATAAACAATTCTTCAGGGCAAGCAGTATATGCCTGTAAATGACCTAACACAATGGGGTGCCAATGTCTGTTGCAGCCTCTACGACTTGCTGTAAAATTATTTATAATAGTGTGTGTGTCTGTCTGTTTGTGTCATCTGTGGGGTGGGAAGTAGCTATTTATTTGTACAGCATGTCAAAATTTAAATATCTTCATGATTCAAAAGGAAATCCACCCCATAGTTATATTAAATGGCTTTTCTTGTGAATGGATTATCTCTGTTCCTTTGCAGAGTTAAATATATCCATTTTATCTTTCTACCAAAAGACAGCTATCTGTACCAGAGAACTTTTAAGTTCAGCATTCTCTACCAGCTGCATCCTAAAAAAAAACCCACATCCTGTAATAAGGGTGATAGCCAAAATATTGAAAATCTAAGGCTATATCTATACTAGGAAAAGTTAGTTTGAATCTGTTAATTCAAACTAATAAATTTGAGTTTAGTTTGAACTAAACTCAAACTTATTTGTTCAAATTAACAAAGTGGACTAATTTGACTTAATTTTAAGACAAATTAGTCCACTTTGTTAATTTGAACTAACTGCCCTTAATTTGAATTTATTACATTCAAACTAAGGGTTAATCCTAGTCTACACTTTCCTTATTTTGAACCAAAGACCAAACTAAGGGCTTAGTTCCAACTAACTGGCAGGTCTTACTATTTCGAACTAAGCTTTCATTAGTTCGAATTAAGCAATTCCTTAATTCCAGGTACTAAATTAATTCAAATTAAGCCTCCTTAATTTGAACTAATTTGCAAGTGTAGACGTACCCTAAATGTTTAAATGTGGCCTAATTGTAATAAAACGTCCTGTGAACAGCTATTGTTCGCAGATTGTAAATCCACGCTAGTGAACATCGGCACAGCAAGTTTTCACTGCCCTCTAAAGGCAAGCTTGGGTTTTTTATTAAAGTAAGAGCATTGCCTTTCCAGATAAAAGGGGCTGTCAGTTAAAGCAGGTTTCCACTTTCCTTGATGGACTGGAAAATACAGATGAGCTTCTTTTCTTGATCTCAGCATTTTATTCTCACTGCCACTCAGCACCAGCAAGTCCCTCAACAGCACTGTGCTTCCTCTCAGCTTAGTTATTCATAGCAGTAAAGCAGCATAGAAATTTCTTCACCATACTTTGAAGCCTTCTATTTTACTCCCCATTGCTAAACTGTATGCCAGGGTGGCTCATCTTTGGCTCATGAGGCACATGGAGCTCTATCATGGTTGAAGTGCAGCTCGCAGAGCCACCAATACCTTCTCTTTCCTTATGTCTGCCTGCCTTCCAGGTCAAAAATGGAACACAGAGAGAAACATAACAAAATGGAGAAAATTAAGAACATGAAAAAAAGGCAATTCAAAAGCTGCTAATGTTTTGTATTTTATGTCTGATGGAGAGATAGCTGCTAGGGAAATGCTTCCCCCCTGCCTCCCAGTTATTGGAGCTATATAAAGAACACTTACAGCCTGTAACTTGTTTACCACTCTCTTCTTGGGCATGTTATTTTAAAAACACTGATTATAATTACTGGTTAAGCAGGAAGCTGGCCTTATTTGAGTAACAGCTATGAGTTTTGGCAGAGTGCCATGGTTAGACATAGCATTTATCAATAAGTGGAGGAACAATATGAATGACGTTCAAATATTTAAGAAATTGTATGAAAGTTTAGGAGTCTAGAAGTCAAAAACTATAACCATTGCTTTGTCTTATACTTCCCTGCTTTTACTGGGCAGAGTTTATCAAGTATAGTATATATAGTAGAGGAAGAAGCATCAATCCTGATATTATTTAGGGTGCTCTCACATTTCCCAATGTAAGAAATGGCCAACCTTTTTTAAAATAAGTATCTCATTTGTAAAATAAGAATAATGTTTTCTTTCTCCCACATTTTCCATCATGCTTATTTAGACTGTAATCTCTTCAGTGCAGTGATCATCTTTCAGTATGTGTGCCAAGCTTGGTATAATGGGGTCCAGACAAAACTAGCCTCTAGGTGGGATTTTCTCCCATGAAAGCTAATGCAATAAATAAATTTGTTAATCTTTCAGAAATGCCACCAGACTCTTTGTTCGTTTTGCTGAATGGCTGTGTTCACACGTTAAATGTTATTTCAAAATAACTTATTTCAAAATGAGTTATTTCAAAATAAAATCCTTATTTTTGAAATAACTTAAATCAAACTAAGAAAATGCTAATTCGAAATAAGGCAAGCCCTCAAAGCAAAATAGCATGCCCTGTGTGTGGACATGCTATTTCGCTTCAGGAGAGGGGCAGCATGGACACTGGGGACTCCAGTGGGAGAGGGGATGTGGGGTGGGGGTTTGGGGACAGCTGGGTGGGGCATATTATGGGGAGCCACCCATGGGGTATGGCCCGCAGCACCATGCCCTTCCTTACAGCCACCCTGGGTCCAGGGGCACCGGTGGTGAGAGACAGTCGGGTCCCGAGGTGCAGCCACTTCTGGGTCCTGGGGAGCAAGGTGTGTGCTGATCTGTTGCATGGCAACATTCAAGTTGTTGAGCACCATTGCCTGGCACTTGGGGGCCATCACCTGGCACTCGAGGGCTGTCGCCTGGTGTTCGAGAGTCACTGCCTGTTGCTCCAGGGCCACCACAACATGGTCATCAGCACGCTGGAGCTGTTGAATGGTGGTGTCCTGGCGCCTGCCCTGTTCCATGTGCCAGGCCTGAGACAAGTCTTCAGATCGCTGGCCAAGCTGGAGCAGGCTGGCCAGGATCTCTTCCTGGGTCTGGCAGGCTCTTCTCCTGGGCCTTGCGACAGTCGGCAGGCTCGCAGGAGAAGGCTGGCGGGTGGGCGGATGAGATGCAGGGCAGAAGGGAGAACAGTTACTGTCAGCCTACTGGCCTTGGGGTGTGCAGCCTGTGAGCTGCAAACACCCTTGCCCTGACAGCCAGCAGGACTCCCAATCTGTGTGCTATGTACACTGCACTCAGGAGGCACGTGGCCTCATGGCCCACAGTAGTGAGCTGTACTTGGCATCATGTGGCCCGGGATGTCTCCTGAGGCCATGTGACAGCAGAGCTGGCTGCAGGCTCTCTGCCCTGCATGCTGCCACGTCTGCCTATTGCCACCCCCTGTGTTGAGGGGCCCCCATCCTGCTTGGACCCAGGACCCTGTCTCCACATGCCTCCCTGCCACCTGCATCCACAGGAGAGCCTGTGCACACCCCCCGGGCCTGAGCCCAACCGTCCCAGGGCCATGCCCCCCTTGGGACCCATGCCTTGCACTCCTGGGCCTCCCTGCCTGGGGAGGGGAGGGAAACACTCACCAACTGGCATGCCTGATGTCTGCCTCGATGTGCCCTCCAGGGTGGCTTCCTCCTCCAGCTCCTCCGCGGGGCTGCTGATGCACTCCTCCCCTGCAGGGATGAGCTCCAGGCTGGCAGGTGGAGCGCTGCTGGGCCAGCTGGTCTTGCCCACATCCAGCGGTGCCTCTGGCTCTGAGGGGGCCCCCTCCGGTGATGCAGCCAGGGTGCGGGGCTTGCCAGAGTCCACTGGCCAAGACGGCATGCCACTGGGCTCCTGGCCCAAGAAGGCATGGAGCTCGTCATAAAAGGGGCAGCTGGTGGCAGCTTCTGCCCCATGGAGCCGCCTTGCCTCCGGCATACTCCTGTCACAAGCTTTTTACTTTTGAGCACACCTGCTCTGTGGTCCGTTCATAGCCGTCCACTGACAGGGCCTCAGCGATGTCCCAGTACACATCGACATTGCGGTGACGTGCCTGGAACTGACCCCTGATGTCCTCCCTTGCCCAGATGTGCAGGAGGGCAAGGGTCTCATCCTGGCTCCAGATGGGAGCCCAGCATCGCCCCTGTGCCTGAGCGCCTTTAGCCTCTGCCATCGTGCACTGTGCTGTGTGTAGGCAGCACATGGGAACAGGCTGGCAGGATACTTCCTGGCCCCTGAGCACCCTGGGAGGAAGAATGTCAACTCATGCTGGAATCGAAATAGCTGTTGTTTCGAAACAACGTGTCCGAACGCCATTGTTTCAAAACAACCGTTTCGAAAAATGGCTATTTTGATTGCATGAGAGGTTTAACGCATTCGAAACGACGGCCGTTATTTTGAAATGATGGGGTCCCATCATTTCGAAATAATAAAATGTCGTTCAGACATATCAGGCTTTATTTCGAAACAATGGCTGTTGTTTCAAAATAAAATGCTGGTGTGAACCCAGCCAACTACGCTAACACAGCTAATGCCTTTGGAATGAATGAATGAATGAATGAATGAACGAATGAAGTGTGAGAACATCAGAAAATCATCCTCTGTTGGGCAGGTGACACAGGGAGAGAGAAAAAGACTCTCCTTTCTGCCCCACTACACAAAGAAGTTATTGTGGCAATAGTCTGTTCCATGATGGATAAGCTGGAGAATATCAGGCAGGACTCTCATTGTACTGTTATCCATAATGTAAGAACTGGAAGATAGATGGTGAAAATGAAAAGGTACTAGGATGAGTCAAAAGTTTATTCTCCAGACCAGCCCTGAGAGGGGTGACCTTGGTCAAGCAGGCCCAAATCAACCAATTAAGCAGTGACAAGATTTAGACTGGGAACAGGCCACTAATTGAAAGCAAGCTCAGGTGGACAAGAACAGAAGTGCCCATATGAAAACACAGAAACTGGAACAGGTAGATTTCTGTGGAAGTAGGGTACAAGCACTCCCTGGGAGCAGGGAATAACTTCAGGACTAGAGGGCAGTTTGTGGTTACTCCCTGAGAGGAGGGACTTGGGAGGCTGGAACACGGAGGGGGGAAGCTAGCAGAAGGCTGTGGGGAATAGCAGTGGAGAATATGAGGGCAGACTTTGAATGCTGTTTAGATGGTCCCTGAACTGAAACCTGGAGTAGAGAGGCTGGGACAGAAGTACACTACCAGCCACGAGGAATATGGCACAGTACAGGCAAAGGACAGTGGACTACATTAGACAATTCATTCTAGGAAGGTTTTGCTATCCTCTGGAAATGGAAAGTTAGAGATCTGACTGGTGGGCCAGGTCCAAGAAGTGGAGGCTGTGGCTCCCAGAGCAAGAGGGATCTGCTGAGCAAGAGGATGATGGGAGAGATACCATCAGAGGAAGATGCAATGCCTAGACAGAGGTGATCCTCAGAGTGACCAAGAGAAGTCCCTGTTGGCAGTGAGTGGATGTCATTAGAGGTATCAATTGACAGAAGAGATTTCTTCTTGCAACTGCCACAGAATAATTAGTGAGGCACCTAAGGTAGCATAGGTGGCCTTAACTATGGGGTGGCCTGGGCATTTGCAAGGAAGTCGAGACCTGCAGGGTAGGGTGGAGGGGCAGAAGTCAAGGCTGCCCCCCCCCCCATGTGGTGTGGGGGGCCCCATCCTTGACTTTTGCCCAGGGTTCCAAATTCACCACCACCACCCCTGAGGGTAGTACACCTTTTTTTTAAGAATTAAACAATGCTAGTAATAAGAATCACATCTAGAGTTTAACTAACTAAAATTAAATTACCAAGATTGGCAGTCTGTATGCACCAGACTCTATATAAACCCTTCATCGTCTAGGATCAGGGAAAATATTTTTATTCACTCATCCATATAATCCAATTCTCAAGTTATAACATTTGACACTGATTCCAGGTCCTAAACTTCAGAGACCTGTTTCCCTTAACTAAGTCTAATCACTTCTGATTCTGAAGATTCTCAACTTGTATAAAAAGGATTTTTATCTGCTTGCATAAGAATGGACCTCGTCTAATATCCACTGACATCAATGGGAGACTGCACACCAACTTCAAAGCAAGCAAGAAGGAGAAAGAAAAAAGTATCTGGCATAATTCAATATTGGTTAAATAGTAGAGACAGCAGCAGCATTTCTCACAGTCCAATGCCCACAGTAGTCAAATTCAACCCTTTGTATCATGGAAAATGTACTCAAACCCAAGTGGCTTAACTGGGATTAGTGATGCACGGATATTCTATAGGCCCTTTACAAATGGATGAATTTCATCCTATAGACAGAAGTGAGCCTTGATCCATTGAAGTCAAAGGACCTGCACCAGTTTACATGAACTGAGGTGTTGCCCACAAAACAATCTTCTCCTCAATAAACTGAAGCAATGCCCTTGAGTGTAGCAAGAAACCTGTAAAAGCAGAAAGTGATTCTTTCAAAACACATTTACATGAAAGTGTCTCTCTACCGCTCATTGCTTTTATGGAATAAATGCTACATTGAGTAAAGAACTGTGGGTTACTTACCAGTAACCGTCCTTCTTCGAGATGGGCTATTCAGATTCATTCAGAAATAGGTGTCTCCATGCCGGAGTGCCGGATTGGTCGGAACTTTTTGCCCCAGCCTGTCAGAAGAGGGAGGCAGCCACCGCCCCCCCCCCCCCCCCCCGGGTTTTTTGGGGGGGGGCCCCCCCCCCCCCCCCGTTCTGTGGAGTCACCAAGTCCAGATGCAGGGACGAGGGGAGGGATCTGAATGAATCTGAGCAGCCCATCTTGAAAAAGGACGGTTACTGGTAAGTAACCCACCGTTCTTCGAGCGCTGCTCGGATACATTCAGAAATAGGTGACTGCTAGCCATGCTGATGGATGGCGGGTGTAGTTGGCTCTTCCACCTTCAGCATGGCATAACTCTGACATGGGTTTTTGTCCATGCCCAGGGTCCTGGAGAGGTCTAGGAGATCGACCCAAAGACCATTGCCCCAGCAAGGGTAAACGGGGATTGCCGGACCTAACCCAGAGGAGAAAGTAGGTCAGGTTGTCCGAACACTTAGTGTGGCACCTACGCAGGAGGGCCTGAGGTCAGCTTACGCATAGAAAAGATACCAGCGTATCTTGGTTAAAGTCAAGGAGTGCGACTCTAACCACTCTGCCTAAAGGCATATTGGCAAAGGCGAGAGAAACCCAGTTGATTAGTGTGCTGGCAGCAACACGTGATAATGTACCTCCTACAAGGAAGTTCAAGAGGCCGTAGGATCGTTAGGCTGGCATTGGTGGATGCCAGCACCTCCAGGACTGGAGGAGGGAAGGTAGACCGTGTTTCCCTCGGTCCGGCAGGATGAGACACTTGTGTGCTATGAGCATGATAGGTGTGGGAATCTGGGACATTTGGCATCCCACAGAGGGGTGCGCTACCAGCGGTTAGGGCCTAGGAGAATTACCACATCGTAGGTTGGAGGAGGGAGCGCCAGCAGCTAGAGGCGGTAGCCGACAACCTCAAGGAGTGCACTGCGAGTAGAGCACCCAGATCGTCATGGAGAAAGCAGTGCCAGGCCACTAAATGGCCCGATACAAGACAGACCGGGAGAGGACTTTGCATGAGCCTGATGGGTATATTCCGGTCCTACGTGAGCCTACTGATGGCATCGCGATGGTCCCTGTTGAGTAAGACTGCCAGTATTGATAACCTTGTGTCGACACAAGGGAGTAGCATTATGATTACTTCCCCCTGTCTTTTCCTTCTTCCTTTTTTTTTTTTTTTTTTTTTTTGTGGCTGATAAACAGCAAAAGGAGTATAGAAGGCGAGGAGCTGGTTGTGATAAAGTGACACCCAGGGGTCGCTCATAAGAATGGGAGTCCCGGGGATCAAGTCCCATGGCCTACGGGACATTGGTTTACATGACCTCGTACCACCAGGACGAGTCCAGCCAGGGTGGTCCAAACTTTACGACTGGCGATGCAGAGAAGCGTGAGCCCAGGTGGGGGCTCCCCAAAGGGAAGGCCCCCCAAGGGGGAGCAGGACATACATGAGGAAGGAACAGCATCTACCAAGGAAGCGGGGAAGGTATGCCACTTCGAGGGTGCATATCCCACCGTCTCCTTATGGCCCTTTTGGTTTATCTGAAAGGCCTTCTACAAGCATGTTATTGCCTTTATGAGACTTGCCCTGGGAGTGGGTTCTATCGAGAACAGCTGGTTCCCAAACTCCCAATCGGTGGTCAGGACTACAGGAAGTGTAATGGGAGGTCCATCGAGCAGGAGAGGCCCTTAGTCATTGGTTGGGCCTGAACGTAGTACCAAATCACGACTATGATGGCTAGAAAGCCCTCAGAGTGTGAGGAGGGAGAGGGAGTGGGACCCACAGGGTATACGAGTGGGGTGTCCTGGAGCTATGCCAGGATGAACCCGGGGCTATGACCATCCGAGGGAAGAAACTATGAAAGGAGCCCCACTGGGTATTCTGTAAGGGATGATGACTAGGATCAGGCCCCCACTCCAGTGGCAGGAATGGTCTTTGGCCATACCCACAGAGCTCAGCTTGGAGCCCCCACCAGGCCTTGGACCCCTTGCTCTTAGGTTAAAGCTTCTTGGCTACTCACTGGACTGTTCAAGCAGCGTCAACTGCAAATCTGATGGGGAAGGAACAGAAGCGAGTATCCTCACCTCTGACACTGGACCATTCCATCAAGGGAAAGGGGCGTGTGCAGATGTTCAGGCTTTGAGAAGTACTCCGGCGGCAGTGATCGGCTGGCCCAGAGGGGAAGAGAGGCCGTTGGCCATTAAGGCAGCCCGTCTTTGAGGAAGTAAGGCAGGGCGAAGGTGGGGCAGGGGGTCTAGTTGGTGAGACCCCTCACCCAGTCATTCGCCAGGCTGTGGACCAACTGGAAGTAGCGAGCGTTGGGGCTTTACCTCGGGTATGGAGGCTGCGAGCGAGCTGTCTAAGGCTGCATTGCCAACCAGGCTCCAGCCTGCAAGTCCGATACTTGACAGGCGAGAGCGATATGCTCGCCCTAAGGAGTCAAGGGGGTTGTAGTGCCCCAGGTTAGGGACGCATACCTTAAGATCTTAGTGAGGTTGATCAAGTGTGAGCTATGTTAGGCCCAGCTAAATGCGTTTGATAACAGTTGGTCAGGGTGGCAGAAGAAAAAAAAGGGGGAGGAACAAGGATTAACCAGAGCTCTACCATCCATCCTATTGGAGAGTAGGGCGGAGGGGCTTTCCCCATGGGGAGGTGTGTGGCAGCCACACTCCCCGGTGTGGTAATGGTTGAGTTAAGCGGAAAACCTCATCTTATTTGGAATGGAAATCAACAGAATGGTACACTCTGATTATTGGAGTGTGTACTTTGAACCTCTGAGTGTCCCGCAGGGTGATGAGTTGCTGTCCAAGGGGGCCATTGAGTGGGGGCATGATAATGCGCAGGGAGTAAGACCTTTGTTTAGAGGATGCCCACAGGACTGCAGGTCTCCACCATGGTGGTGCAAGAGGGTTCAGGTAATGAGGGTCAAGCCTCCCTTGGGGGGCATAATAGGGCCCACAATGAAAGAATGGATAAGGGTGGAACCTTCATCCTACTCCAATAAAGGGAGAGGCTATTTAACCTCTGAGCTGTCTACCTACAGTCAGAGGGGGGGATTTGCTCACAGGTTGCACTCATGAGGAGCCAGCAGGGCAGGAGGCTGCTAATTGGCTAGCCGTTGGGCAACAGGGAAGTGGGACAGCTGCCCTTCGTAAATGTCTCGATTTCTCAGGATGCTGCACTCCATGGCTGGGTTTTTAGGTGATTGCCAGCAGGGTTGTGAGTAACATCGAAACTGCTGAGTGGCTGGACAGAATCCCTCCCCAGAAACGGATGGGGGAGGGTCTTGCCAGGAAGGTCGACCAGCTGAGGTTGGAACTGAAATTGTGGTGGTGAGGATTGAGTCCTCCCCAGTAGCTGTTGAACGGGTGGGGGATGGGGGGGCAGGTTGTCCTGAGCCCTATGGGGCTGAAGGGCGTGGTATGGACCCAGTTGGAAGGAAGCCAAGGTATTTGAAACCCCCCCCCAGGGCTCACAAGCGGTACCTAGGATGGCCAAGGTTTCTGGGGGAAAGAGAGTGTTGCCCCTGAAGGGGAGATCGAGGCCCACCTCTTGAGAGGCTGGGGGTACTCTGGCTTCCCGTAGCCAGGCCGTGCGGCACAGGGTGACTGCTGAGGCCATGGTGCAGGCTGCCGTATCCACCGTGTCCCCTGCTGACAGGAGGAGGTCCTGGGAGACTATTTTACCTCCCTCCAAGAAGGCATCATACTCTTCCTTGGCCTCTGGTGGGAGAAGGTGTCTAAATCTGTTTAATGCCTCCCACACATCCAATACGTACCTGCTGGTTAGGGCCTGGTTATTCGCGACCCGCAACTGGAAGGCCGAGGAGGAGTATACCTTCCTACCTCGCAGTTCTAACACCCTCGCATTCCTCATTGTCGGGAGAGGATTGTGGGAGGTCTGTCCCAGCCCCAAGGCCACTTCCACCACAACACAAGGTGGAATTGGGGGGTGGGTGAGTGAAGGGAACTCTGACCCTGGGACCCTGTACTTGAGGCCCACCGTATCTGAGACTGAGGAGATGGAGCACGGGTTTTGCCAACAGGAGGAGGCCAAGTCCCAGACGCTGGGGTGGATAGGAACTGTGACTGGTTCCGCCAAGGAGAACACCAGACCGAATAAAGCATTGGAGGGTGCCTCGGAGGATTGGATCTCCATCCCCATGTGGGCTGAGATGCAGCGCAGGAGATCAAAATGCACCGACAGATTGCCCGTGTAAGAAGATAGTACCAGGTTTAGGACTCTCCCTGGTGCCAGGGGTGGTACCGGCACAGTCGCAGGGGCCTCTTGCAGTGAACATTCATGAGGGCGGTACCAGAAGATCAATGGCGCTGAGGCCACTTAGACCCCTCTGAAGCCCTTTCCCCCAGGCTAGAACAGGGGGAAGCATCTCATGACCCATGGGATGGTACCGGAGATGGCAGGGTGATATGTTCTGTGGGGACGGCTCCACGGTACCGGGACTTAGGGGGGTGATGGGCTCAGGAGCTTTGGAGGCCAGGACCGGTGGTGGGGAAGGAGAGCGGTGTTGCTTGTGTTGGGCCCAGGCCCTCAACATGAAGGCCAGCTTGCCCCTTCTGACCAGCACTGGGGAAGGAGGTATGGGCAGCAGAAGGAGTGCCCCGGCAGCCTCCCCTGCCTCCGGGGTCATCGGGATCGGCACCGACCTTGACCAGCCCCGGGGGGGAGCCCCATGTCGAAGATGCAGGACTATGCTGGCACCACGGTACTGGGCTCGACCCCAACCAGTGCCGGAGAGAGCCCCATGTCAAAGACGCAGGACTATGATGGCACTGCGGTACCAGCGTTGAGCGCGACCAGTCCCAGGAAGGGCCCCATGTCGGGGACGCGGGGCTGCGTCGGTGCTGTGGTACCGAAGTCGGTACCAAGCTTGTCCTGTCAGCACAGTACCACATGGGTCCCAGTGCCAAACTGGCACGTGGTGCCGCAGGAGGTCCCAAAGCCCCGGGAGAGGGCTGCCAAGCTTGCTCGGAAGCCAGGGCACAGCACCTTTGCTCCCTGTCCTTGATTGTCCTCAGCTTGAAGGACAGACAAGTGGAGCACACGGTGACTATGTGGCTTTTGCCCAGGCACCAGAGGCACTTCTAGTGGGGATCGTCCCGCGGGAAGGCCTTGCCGCATTCAGCACAGGTTTGAACTTTGGCATGGCAGACGACCATGTTTCCCAGTTGGGCGAAAACTCATAAAGTGAGTGAAGGACAGCCTGCTTGCGAAGTGCAAGGAGTGGGCAGTTTCACAACCAACGCTAAGGCGGAAGAACTAAAACTGGGGAGGGGCCAGGCAGCGGCCACATATATAGCCATGGGGTGGCATGGGGGGTTGTGGACACCTGCCCTCTTCTGACAGGCTGGGGCAAAAAGTTCCAACCAATCGAGTGCTCCGGCATGAAGACACCTATTTATGAATGAATCCGAGCAGCACTCGAAGAAGAAAGGAAATTTGCAAGGAAAAATAGTAGCATTTTACTGTCTTCAAAAACTACATTCAAACTCTCCTTAAAGATTAAAACTTATCAAATGCCCACATAGGTAAAGCGTTGATTTAGGCTGTAATTTTTAAGGCCAGGAGCCAAAATTTCTCTGCTGCTTTTAAGGGTATATTGAATCATGACAAGTATTACAAGCTTTGCATAACTCCAACCTGTTACAGCTAGCACTTAGGGGATAGGTCAAATGACAGGTAATAACTAGGTTAACTAAAGGAAGGCTAGTCTTACAGCTAAGGTACTGGACTGGAATGTGGGAAATTAGGGTCTCTTTCCAGCTCCGACATTAGCTATCTTACACTTAGATGCTAAATCTCACAATCTCTGAAATGGGAATATAAATACCTCCTGTAATGATCCATTCATTGATATTTGTGAGGTGGACAGACACTATGATGGATAAGATACATATCTTTAAGGAGCTACTGACAAGTCCCATAAGGTATCAGGCCAAATCATCAGGGCATGCTAAAAAGCCTTCCACTTCATTGGCTGTAACGGCAAGGGAAGATGTTTAATATGATGGATATTGCAATCCCATATTGGATCTTTGGGGCCCATTGTATAATACTACAGGAACTATAAATGGCATGTGTGGGGCAGGAGGGGTGGTATTTAAGGTGAATCACTCAGACTGCAAACTACTGCAAAGATATTGGCATACATTAGTTATGGCTGGGTTTTCCACAGGCTATGAAGCCAAGAAAGGGTTTAGCTATAAAAGGAAGAGTTGAAATTAACTGGTGGTCTTTCTTTTTGATTCAACAAGCTTACAAGACCTTAGGCCCTAAAGGACCCCCACCCTTACTGAGCACTGAAATGACTGACTCCTATCAGACCACTATGTGGGATTTGGGGAAGACCTCTGGTATGTGTGTAGGAACTTTTTGCTTATGTCTACACTTACACTTTAAATTGAATTAATATTGATTAATTCGATTTAAACTATTGCATAGCTATACTAGCTTTCCTTAGTTTGAAATAAGAACCTTCCTCAATTCGAATAAGGAAAGGTCATTTCGAAATTGTAAAACCTCCTTTAAATTTGAAACAATGGTTCAACTGAATTTATTAATTCGATTTAACCCAGTGTAGCCATGTTAATTTGAACTAACCATTAGTTCAAATTTACCGTTTTTGCCCTTCTTCCTCCCAGGGTGCCTTCCTCTTTCTATATATTGGATGGGGGCATCCCTTTTAGGGGGTCATGTTGCCACACCTCCCATAGTGCCCCTCTCCTAAATCGAACTAGCAAATCCTGTCCGTGGACATGCTACTTTGATTTAGCTTTCTAGGGGAGCCGTGTTAATTCAATTTAACTTAATTCAATTTAATGATTATTAGTTCAATTTAACAATCTAAGTGTAGACACGGCCTTCTTTTTTGTGTTTTCTCTGAAGAGATTTTCATTGAAGAATAAATGGATTTTTTGCTTTGAAAGTGCAGGGCGGCCACTGGTAAAAACACAGTCATGATCTTCTAACAGAAAACAAAACAGGTGCTGGCCTTTAGGAAGACTTGCTATGGCAATGTAAGGGAGCTGTTCAGCCTTCAAAATCCTATGAGAAGAGAGTGGGACAAGGATCCCTGCTCAGAGACAACTGGCAGCTGAGACCTGACTGCAGGCTTGGAGAGGAACATGGAGATGTAACACAGGTACAGGTACCCTGAATCTGTCGCATTCAGCCCCTGGCAGGATCAGTCCTGAAGTTAGCACTGTGGCAATGCTAGGGCAGAAACTGTTGGGAGAAGGTGCTGTGAAGTACCAAAACAAAATAAAATATTTTGAAAAAGCAAACTTGCTTTTCTCCATGGAAATGATAGTATAAAAAAGTGACACAAGGACAGAGGCGGCCCCCACTGCTGCCCTCACCAGAGCCCCGTCCCTCCTGCAGCCCTAACCGAGCCCCTACCCCCCGCAAGCCCAATTCCTACGGTGGTTGGGGGCGGGGGAGCTACAGACCACCAGAGCCAGAAGCTGCACCGACTGCCTGCCCGTCCAGGCTCTCTGCAGGAGGGGTGGAGCAGTGCTCCCTGCCTACCCCCAGCCAACTGCACCTCCCCAGGGAGAGGGAGGAGAGCGGCCAGTGTGGAGCTGTGGCTTGCAGGGATAGGGCCTCAGAGCGACCTGCTCCGAAGAGTTCGGGCCACTTCGCCCCCAGCCACGCCAGGCCTGAATAAAGGCTGCCTCACCCCCAGGCCCTGGCTCAGGGGGTGTCTGGGGGCAAAGTGGCCTGAACTCTTCAGAGCAGGCTGCTCCAAGGTCCCACCCCTGCAAGCTGCAGCTTCACACTGGCCACTCTCCTCCCTGCCCCTGGGGAGGCATGGCCGGTTGAGATAGGCGGGGAGCACTGCTCCAGCCCTGCTGAAAAGATGCCAGCAGGGCAGGCAATGAAGCTTCTGGCTCTGGTGGTCTGCAGCTCCCCACCACCACCACCGCCGCCAGCCACTCCCCCACCACCCAGTAAGAGCAAGTTTAGGTGAAGCAGGCAACTGCTACGAGGCTCCCTACTGCTTGGGGCCCTAGGCAGCCACCTGCTTTGCTTACCCCAAAAGCCACCTCTGCACAAGGACGGTCACCTCTAGCACACATTCTTTATGGAAAGCCTTCCTCCATCAGAGTGTATGTAAAATGAAATTGATAGCAGACTGCATAACTGAAGCCATATAAAATCAGAACCAGTGTTTGTCACTAAAGCAAATTATGTGACTTTACAACCCATGAAGAACAATTAGGGATCCAGGAAAGACACTGATTTGGGAAATAATGAAAGGCATATCAGTCATCATTTCCAGTGACTGACAGATTGTCATGGATAATATCAGCCCTGAAAGAAAATGTATCCCACAATGACATGCCCACTTTGGTTAAGATCAGATGGCAAGTGAGGCATGTATAATTAGGGCCACTGCTGATTCTTATTGCCAGAAGTTACTGGTTTGAATAATTTGGTGTGTTAATGAGAAAGTGTTCCTAGGCTGAAGATAACCAAACATTCAAGTGGAATTCTGAGTAATTTAATCAGTTTCTGTTGAGGGCTTCATCCTAAATCAGCAATGAATTGGAAAACAAAAAACAAAAAACAAAAAAAAAAAGGCTGATTTTCCAGTTTCTCAAGTATCTTTGTGTTCCTAAACAGAAACAAATCTCCTCAGAACATTGAGACTATCTATTGTCAGGGTTCAGTGGGCTTGTGTGCTTGCTTAGCCTCCTGATGCATGTAGAAGGCAGTGACCTTCTGTATACAAAGGCTCTGAGAAGTCAAGCACAGTGCATTATTGTACCATGGGGTATGATGGCCTCTAACCAGTCTCTGGTTTTGTTTTGTTTTAAGCTTGAGAGATCTAAATGCTACAATAAGAGGAGTGATCAATCCATTTTTGCATAGGGTCTCCAGATGCTACTATAATAAATATTAGTTTCAGTGCTTCCCCTTCCTACTGAGATTAGTTGGAAACATCTTTCATGTTGATGTAAAACAAGCAAGGAGTCCTGTGGCACTTAAAGACTGACAAATTTATTTATTTATTGCATGAGCTTTCATGGGAGAAAACCCCACCTTGTCAGATGCTTTGCAGATGGGGGAACTTACAAATAGGAGGAAATAAATGCAGGGAAGTGCAAGTCATGGGAACAGGTCACACTGTAACAGCAAAACAAAACAGTTGTAAAGATTCAAACACTGGGGAACAGCATAAAGAGGAAGATGAGGTCAAATCACCTGTTGTAATGAGAGAAAAATCCAATGTCACTATTAAGTCCTGCAGCAATACAACTGAATTTGCAAATAAATTCAATCTCAGCAGCTTCTCTTTGAAGCTTTGATTTGGTATTCATCTGTCTGAGCACTGTAATTAGCAAATCATTAAGGGAGTGATCACAAAGACTGAAATGTTGATGGTACATATTCACAAACTCTGCTATAACCATCAACTGCAAAAAATTAAGTTTGGTAGAAGTTGGAACCAAAAAAGAAGAATTTGTAATAATAACGTTATCCACCCAGTTTTAGTGCTGGAAGCCTGTGATCGAGAGACTGTATAGAAATTCAGATACTGAAAATCAGTTGCCTCTGTTTATCCTTAGAGACACCCTCTATTTTTTAGTTACAGAAAGGTAGCCATGTTAATCTGTATATAGCAAAAACAAAAGTCCTGTGGCACCTTAAAGGGTAATACTTCTTCAGCCATCAGCCTTCTGTATAACTCCTAACTGTAGTCTCCACTTCATGCATCTGACAAGAGGCTCGCAGCCCATGACAGCTTATGCTAGAAGAAATTTGTTAGTCTTTAAGTCTGTCTACACCAGGAGTCTCAAACTGAAATCACCACAAGGGCCGCATGAGGACTAGCAGAGGGCCACACGAGGCTTAGCATAATAGCCCGAGGGTCACACCACTGAAACCTTTCCATACAATGATATTGAAAATATCGGTAATGGTAGCATCATGCGGACCGCACAAAATAGCTTTAGGGGCCGCATGTGGCCCACGGGCCACATGTTTGGGACCCCTGGTCTACACATAAAAGCTTACTTTGGACTTGCTTAGT
The DNA here is from genome assembly GCA_007922195.1 of Podocnemis expansa. Taxonomy (NCBI): domain Eukaryota; kingdom Metazoa; phylum Chordata; order Testudines; family Podocnemididae; genus Podocnemis; species Podocnemis expansa. The sequence goes on from ML682004.1 coordinate 39,645,320, forward strand.
CCAAACTAAGCAGTTTGAAGTTAGTTCAAACTAACTGCATTTTTTTAGTTCAAACTAACTTTTTAGTTTGAACTCAAAAAGCACAGCTAGTTCAAACTAAAAATTAGTTCGCACTAAAAAATGTGGTTAGTTCGAACTAAAGTTTGAAATAAGTTTGAACTAAGCAGTTAGTTCAAACTAAAATTTTTTTTAGTTTTAACTAAGCAAAACCTAGTGTAGACATGGTTCAAATTAGTCTGGATTAAGCCTCTTTAATCTGGACCAATTTGCTAGTGTAGACATAGCCTAAGCTGCCACAGGAGTTTTGTTTTTACTGTGCCTTTTCATGCACTGCAATAGACTTTAAGGACAACATATGCTGAACACTGTGAAACAAAATTCCCTAGGCAAACATTTCAGTCAAGAGAGTTTTTGTGTTTCCAAGGCCATTCCTTAAAATACTTGACTATCATTCAGAATCCTGAAGAACCACTTTAACCAAAACACTGGTCAAATTGAAGTTGGCTGACAATGAAGCTCTGTGTTTAAGTGACAGATTGCCTGGCTATGCAACAGTTGCTCTGATACTCAACAAGTTTCCCTGTTGAATATCAAGGGGTGGGGGGAATCATTTCAGGCAGACTATGGACTGGATTTAAAACCAAGTGTTGTAAGGCGGACTAAGGACTGGGTTTAAAATCAAGTGCTGTAAGGCATATAAGTCTCTGTGTAATATCAGGAACCTCCCACTATGATACATGCAATGTGCATTGCAAAATGTAAATGAAGAGTACGACTACCAAGTTGCATACACAACAATGTGCTGACCAGATAGCTGATAATTTGGGCATAAGAAAACCTGCTGTAAAGAAATAACTAGCAGGTTATATTAACATTTCTCTTATCCTAATGCTGAATTACTCCATAAATGTGACACCTAATAAAACCATGTGTACCAATTATATCTTTGTGGCTGAGAGCTGCCTGGTACTCTGTGAAATTAATTGGTGGCATCTTATTTCTAATAAATGAGGTGAACATAAGTCAGTGGGGTTATTTCAGTGTAACAGAGAAGGGGATATAACCCATGGATGTTAGGAGGCTTGCCCAGGTTCACACAGGAAATCAGTGACAGAAACTGAGTTAATTTCCAGAGGGGTAGCCGTGTTAGTCTGTATATAGCAAAAGTAGCAAGGGTTCTGTGGCACCTTATAGACTAGCAGATTTCTTCAAGCATAAGCATCTGATGAAGTGGGTTGAAGCCCATGGAAGCTTATGCTCAAAGAAATCTGTTAGTCTATAAGATGCCACAGGACTCTTAATACTTAAACTGAATTAAGTTTCTGAAATTCTTATTCATTCCACTGACTAAACTACACTGCCTGTCTCGAAGTCCCCATGACTATTATGGCTGTTTCATGCCCCAGATTTCATGGCAGCTGGTTCCTAATGTGGCAACTTCTGACTGGTTATTTATTTGCCATCAATATCTGCAGATGGAAGCTAATTTCTTGTTCAATTTTTTTGAAGCAACTTTTTTCCCTGCTATCAGCAAGGGATACATTTCACAACTGTATCACTAACTGCCCTTCCTTGTCATGTTATCCTATTGTCCTTAGTATGACCCATATGCCTAATTAAAGGAGCTATCTTTTTTAGGGATCTCTAGGGGCTGGGTTATGTTGCTGGGTGGGTTTGGCTGCTCAGGTCCTGAAGCTTCTAGAGGTTTAGTGGGTGGTTGCATTGAGCATGCTCCACAAGGTTTCTCCTGCTGCTGTGGTCAGACACCATGGCTATGTCTACATTAGAGAACATTTTCAAAAAAACTTTTTTTGAAAAAGTTATTTCAACATATTTCAATAATTATCTTGAAATAACTTTTCTCAAAAATGCTATTTTGAAAGAACAATCCGAGGATAGCTCCATGTCCCAAAATACCATGGCTTTTTTTCTTTTTTTCCAAAAGTGAAAGTCTACACCAAACTTTCTTTTTCAAAAGAAAGAAAGCCAATGGAAGAGCTAGAAGGCTTTTTTTGAAAAAAGCCTTTGCCACGTCCGGCAATAGCTTTTTTCAAAAAGTCTTGAAAAAGGCTTTTTTTTTTTTAATGTAATCAGGTTTAGCTTTGGTGAAAAAGTGCACCAGTATTTTGAGATACCCTAGCACTTTTTAGAAAAAGCTAAACCGGACAGCTTTTTCAAAAGCAGTTGTTGATGTCAAACACCTTAAAGTCTGCCTCTATGTAAATAATTCTCCAGTTAAGGATTCCTCATTCCAGTCAATTATCTCCAAATGGCTGGCCTTGTTAAGCCTGATTTACATACGAATTATAGTGGGGAACCCATCTGTAATTGAAACTCTATTGTAGAGAAGAAAACTAAATGTCCTTTAAAAAAAAAAACAATTATTCCTTACTGAGCCCACCATATGATTTACCGGAGTGAACACTGAACTAGGGACTTGAACAATTCTGGCCATGGTGCTAAATCCTCAGCTCTGCCAGTGGCTTCTTGTTCACATATTCAGCTGTGCTGTGTCATTAAGATAAGTAAAAATAATATATACCTCCAACGTAACACAGAAAGCAGCTAGCCTTCAGTTTTCCAGCTTCAGGGAATAGTACACCTTCTTCTGTGAGCTCCCCCTCTGTGACAGCCTAATCATAGAATCATAGGGTTGGAAGGGACCTCATCAGGTCATCTAGTCCAACCCCCTGCCAAAAAAAGCAGGGCCACTCCCGCTAAATTATTCCAGCTAGAGTTTTATCCAGCTGGGCCTTAAACATCTCCAAAGACGGAGATACCACCTCCCTAGGTAGCCCATTCCAATGCTTTACCACCCTCCTAGTAAGAAAGTTTTTCCTAATATCCATCCTCGACCTCCCCAGCTGCAACTTGAAACCATTCCTCCTTGTTCTATCCTCTGTTACTACTGAGAACAGCTGAGCTCCATCCTCCTTGGAGCATCCCTTCAGATAGCTGAAGGTTGCTATCAAATCCCTCCCTCAGTCTTCTCTTCTGGAGGCTAAAGAAGCCTAGTTCCTTCAGTCTTTCTTCATAGGGCTTGTGCTCCAGCCCCTTGATCATTTTTGTTGCCCTCCGCTGGACTCTTTTTAATTTCTCCACATCCTTTTTGTAGTGGGGAGCCCAAAACTAGACACAGTATTCCATATGCAGCCTCACCAGTGCGAATAGAGGGGAATGATCACATCCCTCGATCTGCTGGCAACACTTCTTCTGATGCAGCCCACTATGCCATTGGCCTTTTTGGCAGCAAGAGCACACTGCTGACTCATATCCAACTTCCCATCCACCAGGACCCCAGGTCCCTTTCTAAGGTGCTGCTACTTAGCTGATCGCTCCCCAGCCTGTAGCAGTGCATGGGGTTTTTCTGTCACAAGTGCAGGACTTTGCACTTGTCCTTGTTGAACCTCATGAGATTTCTATTGGCCCACTGCTCCAATTCGTCAAGGTCTTCCTGAATCTTCTCCCTGCCCTCCAGCGTATCTACTGTTCCCCCCAGCTTGATGTCATCTGCAAATTTACTGAGTGTGCAATAAATCTCATCATCCAGATCATTAATGAAAATATCATCAATCGTCCAAGCTCTTATAGAGCATTTTGATCAATAGGTCTCAAACTGGGCCGTGAAGGGACCAGTATCTGCATTTTGGAAAATGAGGCACAAATTCAAAAGTGACTTGCCCAAGGTCACCTCACAGGCTTGTGACACTGCTGAGAAAAGAAGCCAGGTCTCTTAAATCCAGCCACCTCACTACACCTAAATATTGGGGGGACAGCCCCCACTGGCAGTCTGGGCCCCGATCTGTTCCCTTCCCCCCACCGGCAGCCCCCCTGAGCCCTTCCCAACCCTTCTGGCAGCCCCCAAGCCCTTCCATAACCCCTCAGCAGCCCCCTAAGCCCTTCCCTACCCCCCCCAGTAGCCTCCCTAACCCCTTCCCAACCCCCATGGTGGTCCCCTAAGACCTTTCCCACCCCCCCAGTAGCCCACTGAGCCCTTCCTATCCCCTGGTCCCGCCACTAGCCCCCGGACTCCCCCCCCCTTACCTGCCACATGCTGAGGCCCCAGGCATGACCCTGCTCTGAGCATGCTCAAAGCAGGCTCAGGCCAGGGTGGGAGTTTTAAAAACTCCCAGCCCCGCCCCCAACCTGGGGCAGCTCCCTCCTGACCAGAAGACTCTGTCTTCTGGCCGGTTACAGGCCATGGCCTGGCAGCATTCCCTGTGCAGGGCCGCAGCGGTGCACCCCCGTGTGGTTTAGTGGCATGCTGCTTGGGGGCTGCTTGTGAGTTTCAGTGGGGCTGAGGTCCCCTGTACCCCCCCGCCCAGTGATGCCACTGCTTACATCCCTGTCCAGTGGTTTAGTAGCCAAATTATATGAACTTATCCAAGGTCATACAAGAAATGCATGGCAAAAACAGCCACAGAACTTAGATGCCCAATGTCCTAATTCAGCATTTTAGCCACAAAACCAGCCCATTATCAGATTAACCAGTCCATACTATCGAATATATTGTGAATCTCAGTTAGTTTGTGTTTATACAATTTGGTGCTACTTAAATGCTAAATATTTTAGTGAAAAAAGTACTATTTGAATTTTCTTTTAATTTCTTTGAATTTTCTCCAGCAGACTAAAATATGAACTTGCTACAACAAAGAAAAGAAATCAAATATACAGTCTTTTCTTTTCCTACAATATAAATATAAATAGATATAAGGTAGAAATATTGGTAGAGTACATTAATGTTAGTTCTGTTAATGAAGTTCCAGGATCATGAAACACATTTGGGTTCTCATAGATTATGTACAGGACCTGAATCACCCCAAAAATATCAGGTACAGAAGTGTTCATTTTATATAGAAAATTGTTTTCTATAGCTGGCATGTGTTATGGGAACACTTCATTCAATGTTAATTGTTTTAAACGTGCTTTCAGATGAAAAATCCCATACAAGTACAAGCATTAATGATTAAGTAAAAATGAGCCTGAAGTAAACTGCACCCAAACTTTTGCTATGATCCAGACCTTTTGTGTTGAGTGCTTATTTGGGGTTTTGATCCAAATTAGTGTTTTAAAAAGTTAATGAATTATTAACCTAATTAAATATTTTCCTTCCTCATTTAGACAGATTCAGTAAGCTATTTCTTTACTCCGTGAATTGTCCAGTCATCCATAGTCTCCCAGGAGACCTTGAAACACAAGTGGTGGCAGGAGTGGAAACCTGTATTTCAGAGACAAGCAGAAGGAAAGGGAAATCCTTTCCTGCCTTTTTTATACATCATGAAAAAGCAAAAAGACAAGAAAGATGCAAACCTTTTTTGCCTTTACAGGTCACCCTTAAAAAGGAATAAAATAGACAAAAAAATAATTGTGACCAACTGGTAACTTGAATGCCCCAAGTACCAAACAGCTTAAATTGAATCAGTTTTATAATCATTTTGATAAAGTGGGAAAGAAATCAATTTATTTATTGCTAAGAAAATAATCAGCAAATTTTTAGTTTGAGGGGGCAGCTGTATTGTCTGTGGCCTGCCAGACATTTGAGGGCAATGGTAAGCCTGAGGTTTTTACTATTTGCCCTTATTTATGTGCATTTTTGTGATGGAGTTTGCACTAGAATGAAATTACCTTATGTGACCCAAGCCTCCTGGGATAACCTTCTGAATGCACCAAAATCAGGGCAAGCTGCAAACCCAGGGGCCAAACCCCCAAACCACTTATGGGTGGTACTTAAACCAGTCTCCCAGTCAGTAATGGTGAGTTACTTATCAGTAACCATCCTTCTTCAAGATGGGCTGCTCGCATACATTCAGTGTTAGGTGTCTACATGCCACAGCACACGATTGGTCAGAAACTTCTAGCTTTAGCTTGTTAGAGCAGGGTCAGTGGTCAGTGCCCCCTCTAGCCACGCCTGTGGCTATATATATGGCCCTGGCCCTGCTCCCCCCCAGTCCCTTTTTGGTTGCGAACTCCAAAATGCGGAGATGGTGGGAGGGTCCTGAATATATGCAAGTAGCCAATCTCAAAGAAGGACAGTTACTGGTAAGTAACCTGCCGTTCTTCTTTGAGCGCTGCTCGGACGCATTCAGTGTTGGGTGACTACTAGCCATACTGTGGACGGTGGGCAGAGTTGGAGTTTTCCACCTTCAACACTGCTGATCCTCCTTAAGGCAAACTCAAAGCCTGGGAGAGCTAAGGGAGAGGCAGGCTATATGGCATTCCTGGGGAATACTTTGTAACTCTCAATGTCCCCAGAAAACGCTGAGCAGGGGGAACCTGAGAGATGTAGTGAGTCACCTTGTCAGCTGTGAGAGAGGTGGCAGGTTGCCTATTCTACACACTGGAAAAACAAAACCCCTGGATGTGAAATAAAGGGGCTAAGGGATGAAGAAACTTAATAGCCCCCATAGATGAAAGGAAAATTGCCCTCTATGACTGTTCGAAGAGTGCTTGTCAAGGGGAAGCGAGCCCCCCTTTCAAGGTAGACATAGGTACTGGGCCTGGTGATTATTCTAGGGAGGGCCCATATAGTGAGTAAAGTACGGCAGACAACAGAAGAGAGAGGTTTGTGCTCAGGAAGATTAATGGAGGAAAGCGTGCCACCTAACTTAATGTTGTGCCCTGAACTGTTGGGCCCATAAGAACTTCTTCAGGACCTTTGCTTCCAAGTGTGATAGAAGGCACTGTAGAAAGGGGAGAGCACCGAAGTTGTGCTGTTCGCTTAGAAGTGATAGACTATCACAAACCTCCTGCAGTGAGAGGTGCAGACAAGCCTACCTCGCCTGCCCTGTGTGGGAGGCAGCACTAAGACCTTCGAGCTGAGAACCACTGAGGAAATTAGTCTAACAGAGTAGTTCTGGCTGAAGGAAGGAAAACACTCAGAGGCAACAATGGGGTAAGTCGGTGCGCTAGGGTTAGCAGTGATGCCGGTCTCCCCAAGACAAGTGTGTCCCCCTTTTATGTTCCCTCCGCAAGTTGAGTAGATGCAACCACACTGCCCCATGGTGTGGAAGAGAGGGGAAGAAATAGGGAAGGGTGGTTACACAACTTCTTGGGTTAATCTATTTAGGTCCCTAAGTCAGCAGTCAGGGTAGGACCTTCCCACCAGATGGGAGTAAACCTGGAGAGAAGAAGGGTTTGTGAGGAAGAAGTTTGAGGCATGAGAGAAGTAAGACAAGGGGAGATTACCCTACCCCTTGGGAGGATTGGCCCCCTCCTCCAGGAGAGATGAACCAAGATGGCAGAGGAGGATTTGCTAAAAAGCACCTTGTGGAAGAACTGGAGAAGAGGGATGAGGGTGTTTCCCCAACCCTTTGATTGGGAGGAGGCTCATGGCCCAGAATAGTGGAGAAAAGACTCCAGGAGGAACAGGTAGCCAGAGTGGTAGGGGAAAATATGGTCCACCTTTCTGGGCTGACCTTCAGCTGAGTAGGAAACCCTTATGTACCCTAACAAGGGGAGCCTGAAAGGTGCACTGAGGGAAGACCCCCTTGGACCTCAGATATGGTAGTACAAAGCATCAACAACTCTGACCATCCCCAGGAGTTAAGCAGGACACTCCAGAGCTGAAATGGGAAGGGGTTTGAAAAACACCAAGAACCTACTTTTTCCGAGGCTAGGGTCTGGACACGGGGTGGGCCCCAGGGGCGTCGCTGCCCTGGGGAGGGATCCGGGGCATGGCCCGCAGGCCCTGCCCCCAGCCCGCAGGCCCCACCCCGGCCACAGGCCATGCCCCCTGGCCGGGGACAGGGCCAGAAACTGCTGCGTGCTGCCGCGGGCGGCTGAGCCTACATCCCCAGCCAGGGACGGGGCCAGAAGTGGCCGCAGGTGGCTGGGCCCTGCATCAGCAGCCGAGGACGGGGCCGGAGCAGCCGCCGCTGCTGCAGGCAGCCAAGCCCCAGATCCCCAGCTGGAGAGGGGGCTGCCACGGCCGCAGGCGGCTGGGCCCTGAATCCCCGGCTGGGGACGGGGCCAGGAGCGGCCTCCATGGTCGAGCCCTGGATCCCCAGCTGGGGACGGGTCTGCCATGGCCACAGGCAGCTGGGTCCCGGATCTCCAGCCTGATTGGGCCGGAGACTGGGGGGGGGGGCGCCAGTCCTGGGGCACTGGCGCTGGGATTTGGGGCACGTGCCCCAGGTGCCCAGCGCCAGCGATGCCCCTGGTCGCCCGAGGATGTCTCTAGGCATCTTTCCTTGCTTAACTGGTTTAAAAATCTCACAGTATTCATCATTCCCTACCTCAGAGTGCAGGGTGGATGTGAAGTCTCCCATCCACCTACTCTGGTCAAAGTGTGACACTCTGTATATCTTCTAGTCAGCTCAAGGCAACTAGCCACCATCTCTGGTAGACATAAGGGAGATGGGGTGGAGACGGGGGGGGGGGGTTGAAAATCTCCTTCCCGCGCTGGTGAAACAGGAGTGCCTGAGGAAGGTGAAACAGGAGTGCCTGAGGAAGCAGAAGATGTCTACGTTAGAATAAATTAGTCAAGACACATAACTTGTGACACACCAGGGGACACCCAATGTCCAATGACATGACACACTTCTCTGAAAGGTGATGAGTCACCTTGTTCCTACACAAGGCCTTCCTGACAGTGGAAATGCCCCTCCCATTTAACAGGGAGGAGACACCTCTCCACCGGATACCCATTATGTACCCGTGGTAAGGGATGGACAGGTGACCTTAGCTGCACGGGGGTGGAGTAGGACCTCATAGGCTTTCTCCCCTGCAAAAAAGAAATTTTAACTCCTACTGGAAGACAGAGGCAGTAAGCTGACAGTCCAGAGGATAACAGTATATGGGATGTATGGGTCTTGGATTGCTACTGGGTATTCCTGCTGTGGCAAGGTGAGGCCTCAGGAGCCCCTATAGCTCCTGTGCTTTCTATCATGCAGTGAAATTTGGCTGACCCTTCTCAATTTTTCCTTCTGCCTGGTAGTGAGGGGTTGGCTGATGGGAAGGAGTCAGGGGGGCCCAGTCCTGCCCTCTACCCCAAGCCCTGAATCAGGGACCCTATTAAGTAGCAGTCTCCACACTTAGTCCAGGAGGGCTGCTACCTTCCCTGGATCACCACTCAGTGGCCCCACTACTCTTGCTCTGCCTTCAGACTCTGGGAAGTGCCACAGTCTCTAGTTCTACAGCCTCAGTCTTCAGGATCTAGAAAGTTCCACAGACTCCCTCAATTAAATATAGTCCACCCTCAGGCTGCAGGTCCTAGTGGCCTTGCTTGTAGGGTTTTCTCTCCCAGATACCCCATTGTACCTCTTGGTGTTGTGGCAAAACTGCAAACAAACTGTCAGTGTCCTCTCAGCAGCTCTACTCCTCTCTAGTCTCCTTTCAGCTGCCCCCACCCTGCCTGAGAATGAGGCTTTAAGTAGCAGGCCTGTTGACTGGGACACCTGGGACAAATTATTCTAGAATATTCCAGGCTAACTTAACCCAGGGAACAAAGCTTTATTAAGCCTGGGACTAATATATACTCCCTCCACCACTCTTCTATACCTATCCAGCCTGACCCTGTCACACTGCATACACATATCGCAGAACTTTAGGGGGTTCTCATTGAGTGTAAGGGAGGTAAGGACCACAGGCAAAAACCAACATAGGGAAACAGATCAAACCATGTCAGTGTCTTTCGGTCCCTGTTTCTCATCAACAGAGAAGATTGCAGAACAAGACAAATGGGGGGGGGGTAAAAACGCACATTATGCCCATAAGAGGATACCTAGACTCCACAGCGAAAAACTAGGAGTGATTCAGTTCATTCACTGCCCAGTTCCCTCTTAGTGGTGAGAGGGATACCTGAGAAACCCCCAGGAATCCGACCACTGGGCCATAAGGTGCAAAAGATGTGCCATTGGACATTTGTCATGGCCATATGAGGGTAGCCTTAGGGACTTGAAGGGCCAAATCAAGGCCCACCTAGCTGGCACCTGTTCTTCCTCTCAAGAACCTTCTGATAATAACTCCTCCATCCTCTGGAATGCTTGGGTGGATTCAGTGGCATCTCTAAAGGCTTTAGTCGTCCGAACTGAGAGATGGGGGGGGTGAAGAATAAAGGAATGCATAGAAAAAAATCCCAATCCCCACTAAATTTGGGGGAAGGTTAAGTAAGCAGTGTAAGAAAGAACCAAGCAATCATGAGGGGGCAATTTCGCTCAAGTGCCTGGGGCCGGTCAGCTGCCATGCTTGCTCCAGGGCCAGTGCATGGTGCCTTTGTTCTCTGTCTTTCAGTGTCCTCAGCTTAAAGGACCGACAGAGCAGTCAGTAGCCTGGTGCAACTCACCCAAGCACCAGAGGCACGTGTCATGGGGTTGTCCTGCGGGAAGGCCTTGCTGCAAGAGGTGCAGGGCTTGAAACCTGGCATCTTAGGCAGCTGTCAGGAGCAATCTTCAGGCTCCGAACTCGCACATTCCAAAGAAATGCCAGTTCCTGGTGGAACAATGTCCACAAACAGGTCCCCCAATCTGAACGAGTGGTTCATACCACACAAATCCACAGGCATTGCAATAGCAAGAGATGGCTGTTCCGACACCATTGCTGAGGGCGGAAGAAGGAACTGGGGAGGACCAGGGCCAAGGCCATATATATAGCCATGGGACTTGCCAGGGGGGTGTTGGCTGCCCACCCTGCTCTGACAGGCTAAGGCTAAAAGCTTCCGACCAATCGTGTGCTGTGGCACGTAGACACCTAACACTGAATGTATCGGAGCAGTCCTCGAAGAAGAACAAAACATGCTACTGATTCCCCACTCTGATCAGCACAAAGCATAACAAAATAGAAACAGCCCCCTTTATTGCACATCAGCTCCTCCAGTCCCCATCTAACCAGTGGTTCTCTTAAATAGGTTCTCCTGACTCCAAAGGGCCAGCCACATCACCCAGAACAATTTAGGCTTGGATCTTACCCAAGATACCATGCTGCCAGCCAATCCTTTAGTAACTACAACTAAAGGTTTAATATAACAAGTAAAGAAACAAAATATGAGAGATGTTAAAGGTAAAAGTGAATCACACACATACAAATGATTTAGAGTCCATAGAAAGCAAGTCCTTGAAGAATCTGTAGTTTGCAGGTTAGTCCAATTCCTCTGGTATGCACCCAGCACCCGCATGGGTCTCAGTCCTTTGTTCAGTGCAGCAGAATAGTTCCAGAGGATGGTGTTAATTGCAGGTTGGAGACTGGAGACTGAAGACAAAATGTAGATGGGATTGCTGCCTTTTATTACCTCTGAACTTCCCCATGTTCTGAAGAGTCCTTGCCAACTCGAAATGGAGTTGAGTCATATGGTCAGCCTGGGTGCCTGGTCAAACAGGTTTCTTCCTAGGCCCACTGTAGCTAGAAGCTTCCTTAATAGGCCATTAAGAGGACAATGGTTTTACAATCCTCCCAGTCTAGGAATGACTTAGAATCCAATAACTTGGAGTACAAATAAAACAAATATTTTCCTAATTTCTACTATCAATTTGACACCTATATATAAACCATATAATCATTCCTAGCAGATTACAACCTTTCTATTGGCACCAAACATTGCATATCACATATGGATTATTGCAAATATGAAACATTAATATGAAAGATAATCATAAACAGTCTCCTGGGCCCAGACAGCATCACACCTTACAGTGTGAGAATTCAGGGAGAAAACACTTAGTTTCCACCCACATTTAAGATCTTTTATGCTGTTTCATGCAATCTATTTTAACTTATGTCTAGACGAATGTATAACAAACTATTCTTGTCCCATACATAGGAAAAACGCATGCCTTCTCTGGCCACATAAACCAAAAGACTAGCAAAGCTATTTGGCTCATGCACTAAACTAGAACCAGAAACACTTTCCTTTTTCCCATCACTGATGCGTGATCTTTGCTTGGTGGCTGGGGTTCTGCCACTGACCCTGAATCCTGTAAAGCTGTGGTTTTCAAACATTTTTTCTCAGGACCCAGTTTAAAAAAAATTATTTATGCCTGTGAGCCGACAGTTACATCTTTGAACAATACATTCCAGATATTTGGCAGCAGTAGCAGGGAGTGCTGCAACCCAGTACCTGAGGGTCTTCAACCCAGTACTGAGTCCCAATCCTAACTTTGAAAACCACTGCTGTCAAGTGTTGCTTTAAAGTATTTTTCCAGTTTCCTGAGTGACCAAACAACTGCATTGACTCAGTAGTGACCAAATCCTGAGGCTCATCCTGTCTTCTCTTGAGGAAGCTCTCACTGACCTCCAGTGGAGTTCTGACTGAGCAAAAATAGATGTCTATCATGACAAAAATGGAAGAAGGGGGCTAAGGGTGAGGAAAAGCAATGAAAAGTTTTTCCGTGTAAAGCATCTCAAATATTTCACTGGGGGAAATGGTTGTCAACAGAGGTGGCAGCCATGATGGCCACCCTGCCCCACACATAGCCCCCTGGATTATGCTGTTCTCATGGAGGAATGTTAAGTATTGATCTCCCTGATGGGCCTCATCTCCGGGCCATCCAGCTCAAGGGGAAGAATATTAAGTATCAATCTCCCCTGATGACCCTCAATCTCCTGTGTAAGTTTCTACCTCCCTAGCCTTGTGTCATCAAGGGGGGAGGAGTTTCTATCCCCCTAAATAGTTTCTCCGCACCCCCGTCAGCATGAAGGAGGGGTCATTGTCTGGGGTCTCAGTTCCATCATTGGTCCTGACCAGAATCCCACTCCCAATTGGCTATTTTTACTCTGGCTGTACAAAATTCTATTTAACCCCCCTGTCTCAGCTAGCTGGGTGTTCTCCCACCCTCGAATCCTAAAGGGCATGTTGCGACCCAGTCAGACTGATCCCCCGACTGAGACAGGGAGCACCCACCCCCAAGACCTTTTTTTCGGGGGGAGGTGTACACGAATTGCCGGCCGAACGATTAAGTACTGGGATGTTGCAGCTGGTCTGCCTCCTCGCTTTGGGTTCCACTATGGTGCTAGGACAGGTATTATAAATCGATACAAGCCTCCTACTTCTCTTAATTCTTCTCCTTGCTACTATTCATGTATAGTTTGTTATTGTAGCTTCCTTATTTGAGTTTTGTATAGTTTGTGTAGCTGTTTATTATTCCCCCTGTATCCTACATAATCCTTTCATGATATAGATGTTCATTGCCTAGCATAGATTGTTATTTCGTCATATGTTTATTAGCTATTTGTATTTTGCATTTTTATTGTAAAGTTGTTTATTGCTCCACTTCTGCTCTAAACTGCTGTCCCCAAATTCCCCCAGCATACACGGGGGAAGCATGAGAGTTTAGTTTCTCTCATCTGACTCCTTCATTCTGCCGCCCACCCTTCTTGGCTAGCAAGGAGGAATGGCTTTGAGCCATTGGTAAATATGTGTCAGATGGGCTGATCAGTGCCTATACTGATGTTGAGGCAGTAAAAGGCCAGAAAAGTCCTTGACTTATTATGGCCACTCTCTTATAGGTTATTGCTCCATTCTGTTATTTGGTTATAAGTGTTTTACATAGACGTTCTTGCTCCACACTGTTAGTTGATTATAAGTGTTTTATATAGACTTCCTTGCTCCATATTGTTAATTGGTCATAAGTGTTTATGGTATCACTATAAAAGTAGGGTTTTTTTGTTTAGTTGAACTGGTGTCCGTCTCATTGGTAGGTGTTGCCGGTCCACCGCAGTTACATAGCGAACCCGGGGCTCAACAATGGGGTTTGCCTCTCACCTTAAAATGAGTGGCAATTTCATCTCCAAAGCTCAGTGGAGCTCAGGGCATCTACAGCAAACCAAGGCCATCAAGGTACGCCGGCTGGATTGTCAGAGGTGCTGACTGCTGAGCTTCTACCAGCTGTTTGGCTTCATTTGACCAGGAGTGAATTTCAGTCATAGTCTGTGTAAGAACAAAAGAAGTTGCCCCACAAGCAGATTGGGGTGAATGCTACCCTTTCTGAAGTCCAGTGTCTGTGTTTTGCTTCTTTCCTTTTTTCCATTAATCAATACCTTCAACTCTACCATCTCATGGTCACTGCTGCCGAGGTTGCCATTCAGTTCTACTTCCCCGATCAAATCTTCTCTGTTTATGAGCAGCAGGTCGAGAGGTGCAAGGTCCCTAATAGACTCATCCAGCATTTGTACTAGGAAGTTGTCCTCAACACTCTCCAGAAACTTCCCAGATTGCCTGTGCATTGATGTATTGCCCTCCCAGCAGACGTCAAGATAATTGAAGTCCTCCATTAGAAGCAGGGCCTGCGATCTGGAAACTTCTGCTAGTTGTCCACAGAATGCCTCATCCACCTCCTCCTTCTGGTCTGGCAGTCTAGAGCATACACCCATGACGACATACCCCTTGTTGCCCTCTCCTCTAAACTTAACCCACAAACTTTCAACTGGCTCATTGCCACTTTCACAGTGGAGCTCTGAGCAATCATACAGCTCTTTTACATTTAGCTCTACTCCTCCCCCTCTTCTTCCCTGCCTGAACAATTTATACCCATCCATGGCAGAGCTCCAGTCATGCAAGCTATCCTACCACATCTGTTATTCCAATTATATCATAGTTCCTTGTCTGTGCCAGTACTACCAATTCTTCCTGCTTGTTTCCCAAGCTTCCCTCATTTGTGTACAGCCACCTAAAATACCAGGCCAATTGCCCTAATTTCCCCTGTTGATTTTCAGTTCTGTGGCATCTACCTCCTTGCATTTTCTCCCAGCGTTGTCCTTCCCCACTCGCCTCAGGTATTAAAGCTTCATGAGGACACCTAAGACAATTATTTGATTTTCCCCACCCCCCAAGTTCCAACTACCCTCTCTTTTATCCCTGGTGTTACATTAATTGACCCTCTGCAAAGCAGATGAGTTGGTACAAGTCCCCATTTTTCAGATTCTCAGTAAACATATCAGTATAGCTCATTGATTTCAATGCAGCTAAAACACTTAACAGAAGCTAAGAACACAGACCAAGGTTCCTCAGAGAGACAAGGAAAGCAGTTTTCCCAAGCAAGATGAGATTGAAATGCAGGTACTCTTAATTCTCAGCCTGTGCACATTCTTCCCTACACAAATGAGTAATGTGCGTATAACGTGCCTGTGCTCCATAAAGGAGAGAAGCTGAGAGGTTTGAGTATATACTGGATAATGACCATAAAGATCCACTCAACTTTAGTTCTGCAGCATTTTACAGAACCAGCGTTCAAAAACCACATATACTTGCTGATGTCTACAGTGTTCTTGAAGAGACCTGTTCTTCTCACAATAATGTTGAATGTTTGACTGCGTGCTACAGAACAGTGGCTCCATTATTTGTTCTCTCTATTTTTGCATGCTTCTATTGACCATGGGATTAAATTACTGTTAACTGCCAGCTAGCTGGCACATGAAGAAATGAAGTGGTTCAAATTCAGTTGAACAGTTGTTGACTCGTATGTGAAGCATCAGTCATGGATTTGAAAAAGCAAAACTCCTTACATAATATTATTTTTCAATACAGCTGAAGTGGAAATGCTATTTAGCAAGGACACAGAAAACTGCTACCAGGAACTGCAACGGGGATTCCATTAGCAGACTTCTGGCCCCCTTCTATGGTGCATCAGTAAATCTAGCAAAGCTAATTGATTATATAAGCTAAAGAACAGTATGCTATAGGTGCACAGGTCAGGTAACTGAAGTGCCTGAGAATACGAGCATAAACTGGCTACCAAAGAAAACTGCAGGTATATTCAGACTAAAAATGAGCCCAGTCAACACCCTGGATCCAACACTCTGAATTTTTGGAAAGTTTGGATTTCTAGACCCAAGATTTGCAGTCTGCCACAATCTCTATTAAGAAGTGAATTCTAAAATTTGGTTTAAAAAAATGTTTGGTAGTTATCTATCTTTATCCTTAAATTCAGGTCACACTAGATAAACTTTGGATAAGCAGCCAAACTGTCACAAGCTCGTCTAAATTGAACTTCCAAAATTTTCGAGGGTCAGCTGTCAGTAGTTTGACTTTCCACACATCTCCAGTGATGGTAGTAAGAGAACAAATCAAATTGTGTCTTCCATGAGATAACCTAGAATGGCACCCATCAAATCTCCCAGTTCTTCCAAAGAGCACATCTCAAGTTTTTGATGAATTCATGCTGCCACTTCTTATCTAACTTCTCAGCTGTCAGACTGGAATCCAGAGTTTCCAGTCAAATTTGTCAACACAAAGTGCCTTGTGGTCACTGGTGGTGTCTAACTTTGTTTAGTATAAATTAGTCCCTTATACTAAACCTTGATGTTTCTAAAGAAACTTTCATTAGAGTTTCTCAAAGTGCCCTAAAATGTGAATTGACTCTTACAACATCCCTTAACTGTAGCACAGAGAGGCTATGTCACTTATCAAAAAATCACACAACCCATCAGAAGCAGAGACAGAAATTAAAACTAGAGTTCCTGACTCCACAGCTGGTTCTCAAACTGGGAGTCATGACCCAATGAGACTATGTGGGGGTTGTAAGCTGTGAGCCCTAACCCTGCCTGGCCATGAGCCTGGAGCACAGCCATCCATGGGACTGTGCGTCAAGGAGCAGGGGGAGCAGTGACATATAGATACTTACTACCCTCAACATTTCTTTATACCCCCCCTAAGAAGCTGTGAGGGTGGAGTGAGGAGCAACATCAGGGGTCCCTGCATCCAGATCATCTTCCCCACTTGGGCTGTAATGCAAGCATCAGGGACTGCTGCTGCTCTCTGCCCTCAACTTATACAGCCCAGGTGGGGAAGTGACCTGGATGCAGGGACCCCTGAGGGTGCTCCTTGCTCACCACCCCCCATGGCCTCCTAAGGGTGAGTGGAGGAGCAGCTTTCAATGAGGAAGTAAACAGCAATACCAGTCACTCTGTGCATGCAAGTCAGTTTGGGTGTAGGAGAGGAAGTGCATGTGTTAAGAGAGAATAAGGGAGGATAGAGAGGTTAGTGGCAAAGAGGGAGTGAGGAAGCTGTGGGGTCAGGGAGGTCACACTTAGAGGCTTGCTGAGGAAAAGGGGTCACCAGCACAAAAAGTTTAAAAATCACTTCATTACTAGGTTCAATGCTTCTTCCCATCCATCAGCACATCTTTATTCATTGTTTCTAGCTAGATAACAATGAATTGGATACTTGCATAAACTCCACTCTGTTCTTAGCAACGTTCATGCTGTTTTGTGTGCACTCACTTAGAACTTTGCCAGTGCTGATTTCATATAAGCAGTGCCATTGTGATCAAACAGCACACAGCAATACATTCTTTTCTATCTACACTGCCAAATGAAGGTGATTTATTATATTTTCCTTTGGTCTCCCGTGCTTTCATAGGTAGACCCCTGCAAATCCGCAGATATCCATCTCATATCCGCATCCGCAGGTACAACATGGATATCCGCGGACCATTTATTGTGGATGCAGATCAGATACGGATCCACTTATCTGTATCCATGCAGGACTCTATTGATATGCTCCTGTAAGGGACCAGTTTGGCAGCCATGCAGACTGATATCCTCTACACAGCTACATTTTTACAACAAGCAAGGAATCATGTGGCACTTAAAGACCAACAAATTTATTTATCGCATGAGCTTTTGATAGAAAAAGCACAAGCAATGGTAGCTCAAGGTTTCCTGCACTGCCCCATTAATGTCCTGACCTACAAGGGTGACCTATCATGTATAAAAGAGCAATTCAATCCCGCTGGCCCTTAGGCTCTGTGCTGGAACTACCAACAGTGTCACCAGTTGGTGCCATTTGTGATGGTTACGTTTTGTGACATGAACATGTGCCTGTTAAAACTGGACTGAGTCCCCTACCACTCCTCCCCCACATCCAACCCAATTTTTTCCACAAGACCAGTGAACGGAAACCAGATACTCTCAATCACTACTGGCCTGGATTTGTACAAGCAGCCTGTACCTCATTACCAATCAGACTTTAACCTGGGACAACACACTAAGAAATGACAATGTAAAAATCAGAGTTTTCTTTTCAATCATTAGGAAAGCAAAAAAACATTTTTGTTCATTTACTTAAAATATTAGCCCACTGTGTGGTGGGATATGCCCCTATCCCACTGGTGGAAAAACTAACGAGCAATGCTGCACTCAGGCAGCACCAGTTAGGCACACCAGCAGAACATGTGTCACCAGAAGAAGTGACCTTAAAAGAGTGAAACTGGCCACAGAAAGCCAGGCAGGATGGCTATGTCTACATTAGCCAAACTTAGTTTGGACTGCTTGGTCAAAGCTAAGAAGTTTGAGCTTAGTTCAAACTAACCGCAGGTTAGTTCCAACTAACCAGGAACTTTTAGTTTGAACTAGAACGCGCAGTTTGTTCGAACAAATGGCTTAGTACTAACTTCTTAAGTTTGAACTAAAGCTTAGTTCAAGTCTTGCTCATGCTTAGTTCGAATTGCAGTTTGAACTAAACGTGTAAGTCTGCACCAACCCCAGTACTTACTAGTTCTAAGTAGGCATTCCCTAGTTTGAACTAAGAAATTTCTTAGTTCGAACTAGGGAAAGCCTAGTGCAGCCCTGGGCTAAATTAGTCCAGACTAAGACTCCTTAGTCCAGACTAATTTGCCAGTATAGACATAGCTGATAGGACTTTTCCCAGGAACTGGCAGGCTTCCAGAGACTGCTATTACATTCCAGTAACATGGAAAGTTCAGCCTGTAGCAGTCACTCCTCTTTTCCTTTAACATCCCTGTTCACAGCAGATGGATGCTACAAACTTGACATAAGCAAAGGTCAGGAAGGGCTGATTACAGCCCGTGGCCTATTGTGAGTCCTGGAAAGCAGGTTCTAAAGACATGGGACTATAGACTGGGTTCTGAAAAGATACAAAATGTAAACTGAACTCCTGGTGGGAACAGTAGGACTCCAAACTACTACAGACCAAGCCCAAGCTGAGGGTCTACTGATTACACAATGAGACAGAAAAACATAACAAGCCCAGGAAAACTGGATACATGGGCATGGGCCCCAAATGGGCTGCCACATGCCCTGAGCCCTAGGCCCCAGCATGCGTAGGTGCAGAAAGCCTGCCTGAGCCTCAGCATGCCTTCGAGGAGCTCAGCTGGGGCCAGCCCTTTTAAATCTCCCACCCAGCAGCACACTTAGGCACGTGGCCCAGAGTGGGAGAAAGAAGGGAAATTTAAATCCCTGCCTCTGTGTGGACCAGCAGGACCATGTTCTGCTGGCAGTGGGGCCTTCTCAGGTCTAGGAGGGTCAACAAATCACAGGTAAGCACCTTCTAGATGCCCCTGGGCAAAATCAGAGGGAGGGAAAGGGGAGCAGGTGAAATAATGCAGAGTGAAGTCAGGCCCGGTGGTGGGGGAAGTAGTTGGTGAGAGGGTTGGGTAGCTGTGCCCCAAATCTTTTTGCTAGAGAGAAACACCTCTGCTTAAACCAATAGGTGGAAACATGCAGTCTGTTGAACAAATCAAGTAGGGAGGTAAATTTATTGCAAACAGTGATATTGTCATAGCCGTGGAAATTTTCCTCCTGTTAGAACTACAGAAAAAAATACTATCAGTGCATGGGGCTGAACTTTCTTCTCAATGTCTCTGTGAGTTACACTGAGTGCCTTTGAGCTAGTCTTCACTGATGGCAGCAAATACACGGCTATCGGTTCTAACTTCCTAATTGGGCCTGTGAAGACCTGCTTAGCTGATCAGAAAGTCAATCCTGCAACAGCACCCTGGTAACAAAGTAGCGCTGGTTTGACAGAAAGCCCTCTCCCTTCAAACCAGTGTAGTGCATGAAAGCGAGTAAAGAAGCCAAACATAGATATGTAAGTTATTTTAGGTAACTTGAGGATCTACATTTGACTGCCACCAAAAAAGGGAGACAGTGTAGACCTGCCCTTTATCATTCAAAATTAACCAGTACAAGGGCCTGACTGAATGGGAACCTAATTCAGATCTCACATCCGTTTGACACTAATAACTTTAGCATATTCCTGATTTACACTGAGATCAGAATCAGGCCTGGCCTGTAAGGCTACAAATAGGAACACTTTTTCTGATCATAGTAAAAGGTCTGGGAGAAAATGAGACAATCATCAAATGCACAGAAGCCGAATAGCAAATTTGCTGTGTCAGGCAGAACTAAAGAGAACATTCAACCTTACAAATCATGAAACAGACAAATTGAAGGAAAGTACTCTGTACACTTCCTAGGATCTGGAATCTGAAAGGCCTCCCATGATGCTTTATTGACTACTTAGAGCCAGCTTTGGTACATTTAACTGAAAATCAATGGGAAGATGTAAAAAACCTGCCTATTTTACTCAAAGCAGGCATTTCATTCATGAGATAAAAAACTTTAATGAGACAGTTTACTATTCAAAGAAAGTCATCAGTGAGGAGGGAATGAAGTGGATTTGTAACAAAAAATTATGAGTAGCAAGTGCACATGGTGGATTCAGAATGTCTTTTCTTTTATAAATTTCAATACTTCATTGACATTCCCTTTGCAGTATTTGGCATGATTTCAGAGCTCCATTCAAGGCCAGTTTTTCAAATCAGGGTATAATGGGACACCTGCAAAAATATGCTTGTACCACTGCAGCCAAAAATAATCAAAACCTTCGTTTGTATATAGTTATAGGCATATGTATTGCTATGGACTTGCCCAGCACAACCTCTTTAAAAACTGGCTTTTGATTTTTCCAATTCCCCAAAAGAATAAAGCTCTTAAAAGGGCCTGTGAGGGTGCAGATAAGTCTCAAACCAGCAATGAGAGAGTAAAAGAAAGCCTGTGCACCTGCCCCCAGCCCACTATACCTGCAGCCAAGATAACATGTGGAGAGAGGAATTAAGTGGAGGAACTAGCCCAGTTCAGCGATGACCAAGAAGGCGAGCTGAGCTCTGCTACTTCCTTGATGATTGACACCTACTCCTACCCAAGAGCACATAATAGCTTGCTATCTAGATGAGCCATTTGGTGACAGGATGGCTTGGGCCAGAAAGATCAACAAAAAGGGACCAGTTGCACAGAAAAAACCTCCTCCTTGCAGCAGTGACTTCTGCCCTCTTCTCCCTGGTTTTATAGATATTGCTCCTCTTCCTGCCCAACTGGGCTTTAGGTTCAGTTGGGGCTGTATGCCAGGTGCAGCCATTCTGTCAAATAGCTTCATTTAACCTTTCAGAGGTAGTGTGGGGTAAGCATAACCATTACATACCTTTGAGGGTTTTTAGACTTGAGAGGGAATGTGTGGGTGTCTCCTGGCCTGTATTTGTCTAACCTGCACCAGCGTATCATCCCTTTCTGTTCTAGGTCACCTACCATGAGAAGCAGTTTACCCTTCTCTGCCATGTCATCCCAATCCTTTTCTTTCTGAAACCACAGGTCCTCCACAGATGCCTGTAAAGCCTGTCCAATGACTACCAATGTTTCCTTGTTCTCCAGACTTCCCTGGCACCCCTTTCCCAATGTCTGAGTTCCTACTGACCCCTGATTAGTCTTTGTATTTATCCCAGTAGGTTTTAATTCTTCCCTTATGGGAGTCTGTTCCTTCCAAATCCTCCTCACTTTCCATCATGATAGCCCCTTTGACCTTCTCCACTCACTTTGTGGCCAGGGGGATGGCTACTGCCATTTCCTCCCATTCCTTTCATTTAACCTAGCCCTTTTTTATTCCTCTGAGGGAAGAGATTCTTCTTTAAATGTCCTGTTTCTCTACAAGAAAAATATGGATCCCACCTGTTGTGAAAAAAGGAAGGGTGGGTACCTCTGGATTGTCCTGCTTTTCTCTCTGCAAACCAAACTTTCTTACTGCAGCATGCATAAAAGCATTCTCTTATCAGGTGTCCCCTACTCTCTTAGAAGTAACACTTCCTAGGCTGGCCCTCTGGCCTCCTAGCCATGGACCTTCTCTCTCATTTTTGGCCTCCACAGCCTCTACTAATCTATCTGGAAGATTCTCATCAACTGTGATTGTTTGGCCAACTCTGCTAATCTTACAGGTATAGCTGCATTTCCCAATTTCTTCACTGATGATCCAGCATCTCCCCCAGTAAGCTCTGAACCAGCCCCTGCTGCTTAGCAGCCCTCTTTAGCTGAAACAGCGACTCTGAGGTCCAGCATGAGAGGGTATAACTGCCCTCTGCAGAAAAAAACTCCTATGCAGAGTTGCTATATAGCCTTTCTTCCCTGTTCTTACTTTATCTGGTTTCTTTACTACCTCACTCTCTTCACACACATGTCCCTTGTATCAGTGTCATCTGTTAACTACTGTCTCTCATAGTCCCGTTGTATCAAGGGGTGACAGTGTACAGTCTCTTGCTCTCCTCATTAATCCGTCATTGTGGGATTTCCCATCATGAATAGTTTCACATTTGTCCCTCATAACAGGGTTAACATTTGTCCCGCTTGCATTCTCCACCAGCTGTCACTCATCATTGTAATGTCTCCTTGTGGCTCAACTGACAATTAGCTCATCACTGGTTTGATGCCTCCTCTTACAGTTTCTCAGTCCCTTGTCCTAGTCTCCCAATCTGTGGCCTCTCTCACAAACACCAAGCTACAGCACTTTCTCTTCATGATTTGGCCTCCTGCCACATCACTATAGCCTTCCCACTTTTAGCGGCACCAGAGCTATTGTAAACAAAACTGTTTCAGGCAGTCCCCAAAGTCCCTATCTGTGCCACTCCTCCAGTGATTGATAGGGGAACTCAGGCCTGCCCTCTGCTCTGAGTTTCAGCCAGAATCTACAGTCAGAAGCTAAGGCCTACATAGTCTCGCGCTTGCTGCTGTTTCTCCTTGTCATCTTCTTACTACTTCCCTAAAACACTGAGAAGGACTGCCAACTCTCTCCCTAAAGCAGTCTTTTTCTGCTCTTTTCCCTGGTTTTATGCAAGCCATTCCTCTTTTGCCCACCTAGGCTTCAGGTTCAATTAAGACTGTATGACGAGCCACAGTTCACCCAGTGCAGTCCATCCAGGTGAATAACCTCTTCAGGGGTGGTATGGGGTGAACACCCCATCACAGGACTGGATAGGCCCACACAGATGGACAAAAAGGACTAGCCACAAAGACAAGCCTGAAACAGAGGGATAGAGACCCCCCCCCAATGAATACTCTGATTATCTTGATTTTCAGATCACTGTTTTCTCTCTGTTTTAGAGTCCAGCATTCCAAAAAGGATAGGACTCCCATGTGCTCCACCTGGAGGTCTAAGGCACCACTGCACCAGATCTGTGAGGGAAGACACTCATGTGTATGGGACCTGCTGTAGGGAAGTCATGCTCTGATGGGCTAGAAAGGGGCACCAAGTCCAGCTAGATAACCTGATTGCATAGCCACTCATTGAAATAGCAACTATTTGTAACCCTTTCTTGGCAGAAAGGGCACATTGCATTGATTTCAATTACTGCCACATTGTATTCACGATTTTTTTGGCCCAGCACAAACTTGGGTTCTTTAAGAGCTAGGAATCTGGAACTCAATCACTTCAGTTTCACTGTGAGAACCAGGAAGAGTGAACGAGAGGGCTATTTCACACAGCCCCATGCAAAAAGTTCAGATAAGCAGCTTTGATTGTTTATACCTGGTCAGATCAAACTTGGACTGGGATGGGATCCTGGCTGGGATGATTTACTAGGAGTGGTCCTGCTTTTAGTACGAGGCTGGACTAGATAACCTCATGAGGTCCCTTCCAACCCTATGATTCTATGGACAAGAATCTTTTGACATTCTCCTATCTTTTACTCTTGTGGCTCTCAACAGTACCAGCTCATGTTTCATGCAGTGTCATTATTTGGTGGAAAGAGCTCTAAAAGTATTTTCTGAATCTTCATGTCAACTTGTTCTTCTAGAACAAAATGAAGGCTGACAGGCAGATTGAATAGTATAAAAATCTTCTCCCTAGAGCTTCCTATAAATGCCACACACCTTGCCATGGCAGTGATATGTGCAGATTGTAAAAAACTGTGGATTTTATAAAGAGTTCCTAGCTTACTTTCTTTCATGCCCATTCCTGAAACATTTTTGCATGTGAGTAACTTTGTTAACATTAGTAAGGGTCACACATTTGGACTGAAAGACAGACTCCAATCATTTAACCTATAAAGTAATTTGTGCAGCTATTATAGGCAGCATAAGTAACAATGTCTGCAGTTAAGGTTTCCTGATATTTTCCATTTTAAGACCCTGGTTTTAATTACTTATAGTTCTACCTAACAGAGCTCAGAGTTCATATTATTGCACTGCAGTTTATTTCTTCAAAGCAGATATGTCTGAAAACAGAACACTTGATTAAGGATGCCCTTGACTCCCAAGCCAGTATCGTGTTTTCATGTTTACACCTCTATCCTGTATCAGGATCTGCTAGCACAGACTCTTGCAGCCTTATGGACCTTAATAAGACTTTGGGCATCTTGTGCTAGCAAATTCCAATATAGGAAGAGGACCTTAATGTGTATGTTCCTCTCTTCACCATATCAGAACATATCTAAGTAGCAAGAAGTAGTGGGAGAGACTAGAAACTTGGGATGGAAGAGGAAAGAGGGATGATGGCCCTGTCTGCCCAGAACCACCTGTAACCCCAGTTGTAGAACTCTAAGGTAATCTAGGGTCTTGATATTTATGTGGTTATCATGGACTACTTACTTTCTGAATAACAGGACCTTCTTAATACAGTTGAGCTCTCCATTACCTTAGCTCTGTGCTGGGGAGGGAGGGCAAGGAGAAACAGAGTATAAGAGGTGGGGAATAAGAGCATCACTTTAAAGGGAAAAGGGCAGATCAGAACCGATGGCAAGAGCTTGATTCTGTGGGAAGTGAAGAGGAAAGCCCTGAGGGTTGGAAAAAATAAAATCAAAAATTACAGAATTAGCATGACATGCCAAAAATTCATTTCTCAGTCCCTCAGTTCCAGTTCAGTCCACCACTCAAATGACATGGGTCCTGCGCTTTAGGGAGGTAAGGAACTTAGCAGAAACTTAAGACCATCCTTCAGCTTCAGGAAGTAGCTTTTAAAGCTCAGTTTTCTTTTCAGTACATGCCAAGAAGCAGAAAGGGGCCTTCTGGGCTTATACTCCTTTATACTTTCCGTTCTACTAGGACCATGAACCTCCCTGGGCTATGTTTTTCAGAGAACACCAAACACACCATGCATGTCCAGGCTGGTTTAAAGGGACAATGCCAACATGGCCTCTATTCTGAAATAGAAAAGTTTGTCTTTGATCTGACCACCATAGAACTCACCGCATCTCCTCATGGTATCACAAAGGGCCTGTTCAAGGGAAAGGCAGTCCTCAAGTAAGCAGCAGCAGCATGGAACATACGTGATCTACAACATTTCTTGGAGTTCATGAACTTCTTGGAAATTCACCAAAAGTTTCTGAAGCAGATTTTCCCTCTTCCTGTACTGTTCCACAAAAACCACCAGGTTCCACTGGCTCCTATAGCCCACCAGGCCTCCCAGCAATTAAAACTGAAATTGCTACTGCTCCCTTACTGGACCACCTTGCATATCACAAGCCTTCATTATTGCAGTGCTGCTGTCCCATAGACATGGTCCCCAACAATTGCTACTTCTGTGCATCTTTTACTCCAGGAAACACAGCGCTACCAGGCAAAATTACAAACATTTGAACAAAACTTCTTGCAGTTCAGGCTACCTTTGAAGAGTGCCTTTATTCTTTCGGTGTTTTGAATTTGTAATCTTATTGTCCAGGAACCAAAAATACTAAGGCTGATGTTTTGTTCTGGAAGAGTAACTATTATATTGACCTAAAGGACTCTCGTACCTCCAAACCCATAAGTTTCTGGATTTGGCTCCCTGCCAAGATCTGATCACCCTCATACAATCAGCCCCTGGCCTAGCAGATCTCTCTGGGTGATCAGGAAGCCATAAGAAAGGAGCCCCATGATATCCAAGATGGAGTAACCTATGTAAAAGGCTGTACATATCCACCCCACACCTCCAAGAACCACAACATATCATGACTTCCTTGGCAGGATACATTGGACTGCTTTAAAACTGAGCACCTAATCTCTTGTCTCTTCAGGTGGCCTCACACATAAGGCAGAATGAAGGCCTCTGATCTCTTGCAACATATGCATCCACTCCAAGGGCTGCACAATAAACCCTCCGGACTCCTGCTGTCCCTCAAGCCTCCAGCTGGCCACTGGACAGTCATCCTCTTAGATTTTGTAGAACTACTGAAGTCCAACTGATTCATGACCATTCTTATAGTACCAAAGGGGTAGCCATGTTAGTCTAGTTCAGCAAAACAAACTAGGAGGTCTAGTGGCACTTTTAAGGATGAACAAATGTATTTATCTCATGAGCTTTCATGGAAGAAAACCCCATTCTGATAGTAGTGGACCATCTTACAAATATGGCACACTTAATCTCTTACACTGGCTTGCCCGTCTCTGAGGAAACTGCCCAACTCTGGATGGCTCACGCTGTCCACCTCCAAGTCCTCCTGGATTGCATCATCTCCAACCACCATCTGTAATTTGTCTACTGCTTCTGTCAAGCTCTCTGGACTTTAGGCTACCAACCTGCTTCATCTGCCTTTCAAGCTCAAACAAACTGATAAGCAGAGAGAACCAGCCATATCCCAGAGTATTTTGATTATATGTAAACTTCCACCAAAACAATTGGTCCTTGCTGCTACCTCACACAGAGTTCACAAACAATAAAACAAAATAAAGATCTTTGGGGTACAGCCTTTTATTTTTCTGCTAAGCGTTCCAACCTCAGTTCTACCTGAAGTTTACCAATGACACCCCCCAACATAGCAGCCCTGGACTAGATACAACAGATATGTCAAACCCAGCATGACCCCTCTCCTCTTCAACATCTCTGTGAAAAAGAGAGAAGTAAATATCATTGTGTCCCCCACTCAAGGAAGCCAGACACCATTTGAGCTCACTTCTTTAGCTTCATGTTCACAGAATGCAGTCACCTTCTCCCAAAGCCAACAGGCAATACAGTCATTCATTGTTTCTAGGGCCTTTCTAACACAAAACATGGGTGCCTGGCACAACTATTAGAAACCAAAAGGCCAGGCCTGACGTTCTTAGTTTGAAATTCAAATAGAATAGAATAGAATAGAATAGAATATCCCTTCTCCTGGATAGGCTGCCTACCACGGCTAAGGAGCTCCATTCATCTTGGATATTTAGATTATTGGGTTCCCAGCTGGGGATGTGGGGGAGACAGACCTCCTGGGGGAGTGACACCAAAGATTCCAGGGAGTCCTTAAGTTTTCAGTAATACTGAGGTCATTTAGTCCCTTGAGCTCCATACTGGGTGCAGGAGACTTGGGCTCTGTGTCACCTAGAGCAGAGAAGCCCCTCACAAGGGAACAGCAGCCATTCTGTGCTTCACTCTGGCTGAAGGAGAGAAGTGGCACTGCCTTCACCCCAACCCAGCAGTCCTGCATGGGCCAGGTGCCCAGCTGGATAGGAGCAGTGCCACACCAATGGGGGCATGGAGCAACCCCCATAAGCCTGTCTCCAGCACCCTCAGTCCATGCGAGATGGAAAGAGGTGGGGCCACATGGGGCATGCAGTGGCAACTTGGCCAGGGAAAGCTTAGTTTCTTACTCAAGTAAAAGTAAATTATGTAATTTAGTATTCTTATAATCATTATATGTGCTTATTGGGGTTATCTGTGTTTATGGCCAGTGAGAGAGTGGGGTTGAAAGGCATGGATTATACCTCTCTCTCACTCAAAGATTGGCAACCAGTGATTTATATCAAAAATACTGCAGGGCAAGTACTGTCATTTCCTGTGTGTAGGTACAGTATCTAACAATGGATCCCAGTCTTGGGCATGGCCTCTAAGCAGCACTAGGAAGCAAACATCAACGTCATCCCTTTGTCCTGCTTCATGCTCCCCTTACATTAAAGAGATCCAGACAGACTAGTATTAGACATAAAATGAAGGGAAACAGCCAAATCTTTTATCCACAGAGATCCATTTTCTCCACCACTCTGTGGTTACTAGATTTTTCTTTTTTAATCATTACTATCAAAACTTGGCTTTAATTCCAGCCCCTTCTCCTTCTGTCTCCCTGACTGATGTAGTACATTCTAGCTGTTTGGTTTCCTATGCATTAGATGTCCCATTTTTGCACATGCTAAGAGATAAAAATCTAAATGATGAAAAAGCCTGCTGTGAGCTCTTCTAAGTACAGAAACATGGACCCATGAGAGTGATTTCACCTCATGCTTTGAATCTTTGGCAGAACAGTCCATCCACTCTGATGATAATGAACATAGCTGTCCACCTTTCTGCCAAACAGGAGCTCTTTATTCCTTTGGCTAGCAGGAAATTCATTTGCAGCTTCTTAATACGTCTTTTTAAATAGAAAATCAAAATAAAAGGGCTCTGTAAGCAGATTGTGGGTCTGTCCAGCAGGGGCATTGAGACCCCTCCTTAGGCCCAGGCTCCAAAGAAGGCCACAACTCCCATCAGTCCTGCTTAGGAGAGTTTACAGCTGTCAAATGGAGGAAAAAATGTGGCCTCGGTGGAGCCTCGAGCCTTTAGCCAGCCTCCAAGCTGGGTGGGGTGGGCAAGGAGTCAGCCAGGCCCTGGTTCAGGCAGGCTGTAACCCTGGGCAGAGTAAAGAGAAAGTCTATGTCCTATGCAGCCACAGACCAGCAGTAGGCAAGCACTGCTACAGTGGTTAGGGAAAGGGAGGGGGACATAGGCCCACCCAACTCCACGGTGTCTCAGCCCCAGGCCCTACAACGGGCAGAGACTCTGCCACTGAGTCGACAGGGCTCCATCCACAACACACTGACACTGGTTCAAGAGCCAGCTCAGCTAGACTCAAGTCAGATGCCCCTGGTTTACTTCCTCCCACCCTATACCCAGATAACTGAAGCCAGTGTCATCCCCACCTTCCTCAGGACAGGTGACTAGTGGGAGTCCTACTGGTCCCTCACTTTCATCCAGTGGCAGCTCCAGGAACTCCTCAGTGCTGTTGGCAGATGGCAACTCCTCCAGGTCACAGGGCCTGCACAACTCTGGCAGGTCCCCAGCAAGAGGCAGCTCATCTAGGTCACTGCAGGCCCCAAATTGTCATTCCTAATCCACAGCCTCTGGCAGCTCTTCCCAGTTGGTAGGATCCAGTAATCTCAACAAGCCCCTGGCACTCCAGCCTGTAAATGGCTCGGGCTGCCCTTCAGCAAGGCCCAAGTTAAGGTCAACATCAGGCTCAGGCCTCAGTCTGAAAGAAAGAAGCATCCTTCTGCAAAATCTTCCCCCCAGTTGAGCTGCTGAGCCCTCCTTAAATAATTCCTCTAGCTGTTTTGT
The DNA here is from genome assembly GCA_007922195.1 of Podocnemis expansa. NCBI lineage: Eukaryota > Metazoa > Chordata > Testudines > Podocnemididae > Podocnemis > Podocnemis expansa. Next base: position 39,674,568 of record ML682004.1, read on the forward strand.
CCCTGCCCCTCTGCTTCTGCGTTTGAGCTCTGCAGTTCCTAGATCAGTCTAACAGGTGTATTCAGGCCCTTTCTCAGGCCTAGGCTCCAAAGAATGCCAGACTCCTACCTACATATAAAAGACTATTGGGCGTAATACTTGGTGATAGCAAAGCACGTTAACTCTTCTACTGCATTGCACTCTGAAGTGAACGTTTATGTTTCTGAAGATGAGCTGGTTCAGAACTCTATTGCTCCCTCATGGATATAATGAAACAACTATTACTTGGCCATGCACAGAGATACACAACCCCGATTAATCAAATAAAAATGGCTATCAGCTGGAAGAAGGTTTTTTTAAGCTAATTTTCCATATTTAACTATAGGAAAGAAAGAGATGAATTTGGAAAGAAACTAGTGAGTTAATGACATTTGAATATCTTTCAATAGAATTTTGCAGTGTAAAAATGAAGTCAGCATGATGATAGATGCTCACTAAGAGAGGATCTTATCAGGATACACCAAGCATGACTTACCTCCCAGTTCAAGTTCTCAGTGGGAGCTAGAGAGATGTTTCTATTTGTTTCAATAACAAATAAGGAGGTAATCATTCATGTAAGTCTTCAAAAGCTTGTTCACAGTTTTAGTCATTCCCTGAATTAAATTTAGTGACAGCTCTGCAAAAACATTCAGGACAAATGGCCATAATATGTTCTGTAGACATCAGAAATACCCTGAGGAGGGAGTTAATGGGAATGAACATAATAAGACTTTTTGGGAAGAGTGAGTTGTGGTATATATTTCATCTCAACAGGTTTTTACCAAAGTCCTGAATGAGGTTAAAAGTTTTTCATTGAAGGGAAAGTCTTGTTTAACTTAAAAAGAGGTTTTTTTATTTCTCCCCATCCCTCCAGGAAAGGCCCCAGGTTAATTGTTTTTATTAATAAAGATTAACATGTGTAAGGGAAAGACTTGGTACAGGCATTTAAGGACTAGCCAAGTTCCAAAGGGGCAATCGTGTTAGTCTAGTAAAGCAAAAAAAGCAAGGACTCTAGTAGCACTTAAAGACTAACAGATTTATTTATCGCATGAGCTTTTGTGGGAGAAAATCCCACTTCGTCAGACACTTTGAAGAGGGAGAACTTACAGAACTGGATGAAAATAAATGCAGTGGAGTGTAAGACATGGGATCAGGTCATACTGTAACAACAAATCAGAGCGCTTGTAAGGATTCAAACTCTAGGAAACAGTACACAGTGGGAAGGTGAAGTCAAATCACCTGTTATAATATAAAAAGAAGCCATAGTCACAATTCAGCCCTGCTTTCACTCTAGCTAAAGCAAAGATTAAGAGTTTCTCATTTCTGTTTTTAACAGTTGTACAAGATTCTTTGAAATGATATTTTCATTTATACTGTTTCTTATCTTCACTGGCCTGATCCAACTGTCTGGGGGGAAACTCTGATGTCAGCCTCTCATGAACAGGTAACTTGCAAAAAACGTAGGGAAGAATTGTGTTGTTGCAAAACATCAGAAATTTCTGATTTATTCTTGACTGCTACCACTGACTTCCTCTGTGACCTTGGGCAAGAAACAAACTCTCTGCGCTAGAGTTTCTCCAATGGTAAAATAAGAAAAAAATACTACTTAGCTATGAAAGTTTGTAAAGTACTTAGATAGCCCTGGATAGAAAGTATTATAAAAGTCCAAAATATCCATTGGCTCTTTTGTGTCTTGGCACTTGTCCTCCTCAGCCCCTTCCACATACCCATGCCTTATCCTACTGGCCTGAGAGTCTCATGGAGGTTGTGGTGACCTAATATCTTATACTCTTAAGGTTCTAAAGTGACTTATCTACAAATGGGAGGAGAGAAGACTATGTCTAAATGACTATCTATGTCAGCAAAATTGCATTGCTCAGGGGTGTGAATATTCTGCTCCTCTGGAAGACATATGTCACACTGATATAAGCTTTCATATGCACAGTGCTATACCAGTAGAAGAGCCTTTCTCAGTGACATAGCTTATGCCGCATGCCAAAGTGCTTTCTTTATGCTGAAAGAATGGCATGTGTATTTTCATTAGACACGCTGCAGTGGCACTGCTGTACAGATACAGCTGCACCGCAGTACATATCAGGCATGGCCAAACTGAGGCTCAGGAGCCGCATGCAGCTCTTGAATGAAAGAGTGTGGCTTGTGGAAGAAAGCCAGAGGAAAGCAGCCCCAGCCTAGGAGTTTTAAATCTCCCACTCTGAGCATGCTCAAGCAGAGACCCAGCTTGTGCCTAGCTGCCAGAGCAGCCAGGTAAGGTGGTACTGGGGATGGGGGGATTATAGGTAGGCCTAGTTTTCATGGTAGCTTTAAGTAATTATTAGAATCTGACATTACTAGGATCAATATTTGCCCTCTTTTTAAGGTAAAATTAAAGTGTTCAATGAATTTTAAACTTAGTAATTTTGGAGTAGATAAGATATGGCTAGATGCCTCAGTGCAGCTCTCGAAGGTTTAATGATCAACTTGTGTGGCTCTTGAGTTCCATAAGTTTGGCCACCCCTGATATATATAGACATGGCCAGGCTGAACTCCTCACTGGTGGATCAGTGAGAATGGGGGCAAGAGAGAAATACATTCTCCAGGATTTCTGAAAGAGCAGAAGGTATGTGACTGAACGGTGGGTTACTCTTCAGTAACCATCCTTCTTCAAGATGGGCTGCTCGGATCCATTCAGTAATAGGTATTTCTGTGCTGAAGCACCAGATTGGTTGGAAAAAACTTGTCCTAGCCTATCAGAAGAGGGGAGGCAGCCACTGCCCCTCATGCCACCCGTGGCTATATATAAGGCCACCTTCCCACCCCCTCCTCAGTTCCTTAGAGTTGCCAACTCCAGAAGCAGGGATGGAGGGGAGGGACCTGAATGGATCCGAGCAGCCCATCTCGAAGAAGGATGGTTACTGAAGAGTAACCCACCATTCTTCTTTGAGCTCTGCTCGGATGCATTCAGTAATAGGTGACTACTAGCCATGCTGAAAGGATGGCGAGTGGAGTTGATACTTCCGCCTACAGCACAGCAACAAGCCCTGTAAGGTAGAGGCCCTGCAGCAAGATGTTCGCCGAAGACAAGAGGCTTCTTACGGGCCGCCAAGGCCCATTCACAAGGGCTGAGGGTCAACCAGAACAGGGCAAAAACCGAACCCGCTGAGGCCAAGTGCATACGCAGGTCGGCGAAGTCACTGGAGCTGGAGAAAAGGGGCGCAACCTAACAAGACAGGTTACGCGGGTACCCCCCCCAGAAGGAGAAACGTGGAATTAATTGATAGACTACACAGTCTGGCCTAGGCCGTGTCACGTGGCCTCGAAGGAGCACACTGAAAACTGGTCGATGAGACTAGTCATATGGCCGCGTTTCATGCAAGAACAAAGAAAAGGCAGGCATAGAGCACCCGAAGGCTTTTGCAGGAGCCACGTAGTCATGGACTGATCTGGCGACTACTGAGTATGCAAGGAGAAGTAAGGGGATGGCCATGCCCCTTATCTAGGATGCAGTCAAGCAAGCCATCTGGCTAAGAAGAGGGAAGGATACAAGGTTGTGAGGTGGGCTCGAGAATGACTGAGAAGACCATGGGACACTAGCCGCAACGTATAGAGTCGAGCCAAGCAGGATGGGCCCACGGCATGCTAATTCGCAACCTGGTAGCAAAGGAGCGCAGATTGTAGCTAAGCTGGTCCCACAACCCAGGCTCTCACAGGAGAGAGGCTCCAGAAAAGTACCAACCACACGGTGGCCTGAGACAATGTTGGCGAAAAACGGCCTACTAAGGGTCACGGGGAGCTAGGATGTAAGGTAGGGGCCCCGTTGGTCTAAGCTTACAGGGTTTTGCCCCTTGAGGCTCTCACTAAGTGTGAGGGGAAGGAAAAAGGACAGCAGAGAACCTTACTACCATCTTGACAGCTCCTCAGAGACTGAGAAATTGAAGGAGAGTCAAGAAGGACTGCAGACTCAGTACCTAAGGTGCATTCCTAAGGGAGAATGCTACCACTTTGCCATGTCAGAGCTGTCCAGGCAGAAAACTCTTCAGTACATGGATAGTGAAGAACTCCGCTGCCAAAGGAGGGTCCTTCTTGAGCTAGAGAATGGCCCATAACAAGGTGGCAACTGCCACGTCTGACAGCCACCTCGGGATCAGAGAACCCAATGAAGTTTTCTCCCCGGAGAGAGCCAAAGGGCGAATAAAGGGTTATAGCCCCAAACTGTTACATGTTGTACAGACTGGATTCTGTGTGTCATGCCATCATAACAGCAGTGGGAGTAGGCGGGTCCTTAAGAAGGAAAAGAGGGGAACCGCAGAACTTCCAGGTGTCACCAATGCGAATGGGGGAAAACGCTGTAGCATCAAGGAGCTACATGTGGTGTAGTGGGATGGCCCCGCAGGGGGCCGGGCAGAAACGGGGAGGGGCCCATGCTAGGGAGTAAGACCATAGGTCACAGGATGATACAAGTGGCCTGGAAGCAGGGAACCTTCTATCTGCCATAGACAACTGTCCAGGGGGCAGTGGGTACCAAGGCGGGAGCCACATGGGAGGGCACTCTAAGGGACAGACCTTATGTAGTTTCCCAACCTATGATATCCAGCAAGGTATTTACCCTTCAGGGTTTAAAAAGGGTGATCCCAGCTGTACTTTGGTGAGGCTGGGGAAGCGTGGGCTCCTTCGGAGGTGGTAGACCAAGGAGAGGGTTCCCGAGGGAAACCCCTGGTTCCCACTCGATGACCATAGGGCAGAGACAAGGAACTGTACAAGGGGGGGTAGGCCGCACCTGGGGCCCGTACAGGGGTAAAACCCCCTGTAGAGGTCCCTTCCCAATGAAGTAGCTATCCAGGTAGCTGAAAACTACACAGATGTGTCCCCTTAATGCACAGAGGAAGGTCTTGTTGAAAAAGGGGGGGGGGTCACAGCACAGAAGATGGTGGTGTGACCCAGGACATCCCCTCCCCTTCCCCTAACCCGGAGCGAGGGGGCCTACCAGGGACACATGTCATGGCCATAGGCACACTCCTGTTGCGAGTAGGCTTCAGATGTGTGCGTCTCAGAGCCCTGCCGTAGCTGGGCTACAATGAGATGCGTCTCCATCACTCGACAAGGGGTTAGGGAGGGAGTGCAATGGGAAGTATTCGGGAAGGAGGGCTGTTAGGAGTAGGAGGGGGTGGCTTTCGCCCTCAGGAAAGTCGCTGCTTAAGGAGTGGGGGGGGGGGATTTAGTGGTGACTACGGTATTGGGATACCGGCACCATAGGTGGGCATCATACATTCTCAGCCCCGGCATCCTGATCGAATCTTTGGTCTCGCAATTGAGGGAGGGAGAGAACAGAGAGGTATTGGGTGGTTCCCCACAGGCCTATCTTCCCTATGGTGAAAAAGGACGACAATGACGATGCGGGGGCCCCTTGCCCCCCCAAGGGTAAAGAGGGTAATGGTCAGAGGGGCCCCTCCCTGGGGAGGGGTGACCAAAGGCCCTCTTTCCAATGAGAGTGAGGTGAAAGGGGAAAAAGGGGAGGTTCTCCTGCCCAGAGAATTGGGAAGCTAAGTCGGGTGGGGGGGGTCCAGGAGGGAGGAGGCCAAAATACTTGGCTTCTCCCCAAGGATCCTGGGCCGTACCCACCACGGAGAGGGTTTCCAGGGGGAACAGGACATTCCCCTCAAAAGGCAGGACAAGGACTACCTGCTGAGCGTTAGGGGGTGCTCTAGCCTCCCTGAGCCATGCTACCCTATGGAGGGTAACCGCCAAGGCCATGGTGTAAGCTGTAGTGTCCACTGCATTGCGGGCTGAGAGAAGGAGGTCTTGAGATATTATGTTGCCTTCCTCCAAGGAGGCATCATACTCATCCCTGGCCTCGGGTGGGAGCATATTCCTAAATTTCCCAAGGGACTCCCAGATGTCCAGCAAGTACCTGCTGGTTATAGCCTGGAGGTTTGCCACCCGTAGTTGAAAAGCCATCGAGGAGTATACCTTGCGGCCTAACAAATCCAGTTCACTGGTCTCCCTGGCACCAGGGAGGGGGTCCCTGGGGGGTTCTCCAGCCCCCATTGCCATCTGGATCACGTCCCTGGGGGGGACTGGGTGGCCAGCAAGCAAGGGGTAGTCCGATTCGGATACCCGATATTTCATGCTCGTCGTATCCAAAACCAGGGGGATGGAGCTTGGACTTTGCCACCGAGAGTGCGCAAGGTCCCACATGCTCGGGTGGGGTGGGATTGCTAAAGGTGCCATAGAGGCGAATGCCAGTCCAAACAAGGTATCAAGAGGGAGGTTCCACCTCCATACCCAAGTGGGCTGCAGCCTGGCACAGTAGATCAAAGTGCACCAGAAGGTTGCCCATGAAGGAATCTGGTGCTGGGGACAGCGTGGCACTGGGGGTCCACCGCAGAGGGGGGGGGAAGTGTCCTCAGGATGTGCGGCTCCAGGGCCATTTGGAGCCCCTAGAAGGTCCCACTTCCAGGCTGGAGGCAGGAGATGGGGATCAGGATTCCCGGCCTGGTGCCATCAGTGGAGTGGTGCCTGCCCCCGCCAGGGTGGAAGGCAGGGTGCTGTACAGCGAAGCTGAGCATCCCGTGTGAACCCAGGCCTTCGAAATGAAGGCTGGTTTGCCCCTTCTGGTTGGGAGTGGGGCAGGTGGGGTAGGAAGGAGCAGCAGAGCTCGTGCTGCTTCCACCGCTTCTGGGGTGGACGAGACATGAAGCGACTCCGCATGAGTTGCTGGCAAGTCCTCGCTAGGGGAGGGAGGACCGCTTGGGTGTTCCTGTTCACACAGTACTGGACTTGGCGGTGCCGAGGGTGGGGTCAGCCAGTGCCGAGGTGATGTCGGCACCGGTGAGGCCGGGCTGTACCGTGCCTTTGGCACCGGAGATGATATGGCATGTTGCCGAGGCGAGCCGGGCTGGCTGATGACGACCTCGATCAGTGCTGAGGCAGCGGGTAGGCACTGCGGTGCCGGAGTCAGCACTGAGGTGGTGGTGTGGAGGTGGCGGTAGCCACCAGTGGCATGGTGCCACAGAGGCTCCAGCGCCAAGCTGGGTCTCGGTGCTGGGCTTTCACCCGAGGCCTTGGGTTATGGGAGCTGAGCTCCTCTGAGACTAGGGCGCGGCGTCACTGTTCCCTCTCCTTAATCATTCAAGGTTTAAAGGAGAGACAAATGGAACATGCCGAGACCATGTGGTCTTTGCCCAGGTACCTGAGGCACTTCCCATGGGGGTCATCCCTGGGGAAGGCCTTGCCGCATTCGGCACAGGGTTTAAACCCCAGCATCATCTATGCAATGTTCCGGTCCAGTGTTGGGCTCTCGCGGTGGAATTAAATCCACAGAGGAGATGTGCCCTGCCGGACAGTGAATCCATCGAAGAGACAGGCTGCTTGCGATTAGCAAGGAGTAGACGTTCCAGATCCAACACGCAAGGCAGAAGAAATGAAACTGAGGAGGGGGCAGGGAGGTGGCCGTATAGATAGCCACGGGTGGCGTGAGGGGCGGTGGCTGCCTCCCCTCTTCTGACAGGCTTGGACAAGTTTTTTCTGACCAATCTGGCGCTCCAGCACGGAGACACCTATTACTGAATGCATCCGAGCAGCGCTTGAAGAATAGGTGTTAAAAAGCCTAAGGTAACAATAACAAATAAAACTCAATGAGCAATACATACTAATTGTACCAAAATCACTCCTTAACATCTACTATTATCTGTCAAGCTAGCAGATAAATTGAAGCTCACTGTTCCAACATAGTATACGAAGAGGAAATATCCAAAAAGTGAGCAAACCTTTACAAAATTCAGTTCTTTCAGGCTATGTACTTAAAAAAAAAAAGATATGCTCTAGCTTCGTGTGATAACTAGATCTTCCCAGCAGCAGCTCACTGAGCCAGGAGCAAATGCAATTCATCCAGCTCCAATTAAAACGCTTGGAGTTTATCACCCACTGAATTTACAGAGCTTCAGGCCAAATGTCTCACCAGGCTGAAAAATAAATGCAGGACTTGAATGATACATTGTAAAACACAATTCCGGGTCTTTTTTTTTTTTTTACTATTGCAACTATCTAAGTGCCAACATTCCTCTGATGATCATGACTCTCAGAAGCAAATGGATAAGGGTCTTCAGACTTCAGAATGATGAGCAGAACTGAATCGAACGTATAATGTGGGTTTTGTACAATTGAGGGGAAACAGAATACTTTCTTGGAATTCTGTACGTTTCACAAAATATTCTGCAATGCAAACTCAATTTCATTTATACTAAGTTTGCAGAAGTCACAATTTTTGGTACCAATCACAGTCTTTTATAAATTTCTCAACTTTTTTTCCCCATACAGACTTCTATTTTTTCTAGCAAAATTCAAATTTAAATCCACCATCACGACCACCACCACTACCCCCTAAAATCAAACTACAAAGGAGCCCAGGTTTCCTCATTTTGCTTGCAAGTCTACACTTTTAACTTAGTTTTAATTCTGAATGTGGCAGGTACATGATTTCATTATTTAAAAAAAAATTATATTGAGGCTTTTCAGTTTGGACATGAACCATGGAAATAATGTTGAACTGGTACTTTGTCTTGGAGCCTGTTTACAGCATTTTCTAATTATTTTGGTATTTAACAGTGATTAATTAAAAATAAATTAATGATCATAAACCATATATAGGGTCAAATCACGTGCAGCTGAACTCGGCACAGCCAAGGAAAGAAGACTCTGACCGCACCATGGACTGGCCACAGAACATAGTCATAGATATGACATTGCTGTACAGCCTGCAGCTTCTGTACCTCGGTGGCTTACAAATCAAAGGCCAATGGAAGGAGCTGGGCTGTGTATCAAATGCCAAATTCTGGGAGAGAAGAATGGAAAGCTCCCATTTTATTAAACTAAATTCAACTGGCCCTGTTAAATCAGCTGTTTACAGAGCTGCTTTAACTCCAGTAAAACATCCCTGGTCATCTCACAGAGACTTAGTTCCTGGTACCTGCTTCAGTCTCTTGCCATCTGTATAACTCAGAAGCTGGTGGGAGAAGCCTATGTCACAAGTCACTACAGGCTCCACCACAACAGGGGGCAAACGGTCCCTGTGCTTGCTCCCCAAGCCCTGCTTTCATCACTTGAAAAACAGAATTGTTTCCATTCCTCTAAATCTGGAGGCCAGAAGGATGCAGGACTTGCTCCTCAGAACCTAGACTGGATGACGTATAGTTCAGTGCATTGTAAAAACATTAACTAGTAAATCTTCATGACACCCTTGTATGGAAAGTATTGTCCCCATTTTACAGATGAGAATGCAGGAGCTAAAGACCCAAGGCCAAACAGTGGTTCATTGTTAGAAATAAGATTAGGAGCCAAGGGTCCAGGCTCCAGCCTCAGACTTGTGTAGTGGTATTTATTAAAGCACAGAAAGCTTACATTTAACAGTAAAATTACATTAAAGGACTCTAACACAACAACAACCAGAATATCTTGATGGTGTCAGCCCACAGCCCCTGCAGACCAGAGCCCCACTTTCCCAACCAGACAGTTGATGATCTGGGATCTCTGCAACGACATGCACATTCTTAAAAGAACAAAACAGCTACTTCCCAGACTGCTTGGTGCACTACAACACACTGCCTCTAATGGAAGTTAAAGGTGCCCTGTTATTAGTATTGGAACATTTTGTGTCTGAGTTCTTACATTCTAATATTCTATTATTATATTTTTTTGCATTTGTCCAAGTGTAAGAGATGTTTTTTTCAGTCTGTATGTGTAAGGCAGAGAGCAAGCAGCCTAATGTAGACCCAAAGCCACACCACCACTTCGCAGTCAAAGTCTCTGTTTAATCTTCACTGAATATGAGCCTAAGTGTATACCAGTACCACAGAAGGCCTATCAGACAAAATTTCTGCAGCTGCACTACAAGTCCAGGCATTGTTTTGTGGGAATTATATCTGAGTTAATGCCACCTCTGGAATTTGCTGCTGACAAGAATTTATCTAAATGAAAGTCTGGTCACACTCAAAAAGCTCCAAGGTGTACTTTGTGCAGGCTTGTTAACAACTGCTGGCTTTGTTCCCTACTAAAGTTTTTCTACACTTTGTCCTTTCAAAGTTATGATAAAGCCCTCTACAAGGATGTTTCTATTTTAATTCAAGTTATGGACAGTACATCTACATGCTACAGTGATAGGCACTATTGATATGCTTGCTGTAACTTAGATAATTAATAGAAAAATATGAGGAACCCCCCTCTCTTTAAAGTGTAGTAGTAGTGAGTACATGGTCTGTGTTCTTGCAGTCCTGTTTGTCCTACCTCATAGCTGTCAGGGGAGTGCAACATAGTAACTGGAGAAGGATGATGTTTGCTTCACAGCAGTACAAAAATTTAAAAGGCAGTAGAGGAGTTTGCATTTTCAAAGCTAAGTGTCAGATTTAACTGTGCACTTCTATCAGGGAGAGGCCAACATGTTCAGAATTTGGATTGAGTTTTGAAAAACAGGAAGCTGATTGCACAGCCATTGCTTTAAACTAGTTGGGAGGGTTTCGCCAAATATTTCAGAACCTCACAACACGAACTTTAATGCTAGATGATTTTAGAATAAACAGCGGATCAAGCAAGAGGTTTTTCCTGTACTGCTTTACTTGCCTCATTTCATCTCCAATGGATCTGTCACGCTGTTAGTTTTTCACTCAGTCTATCTAGCAACCTGATGTCACCCATTCTTCCTGCTCAAGGCTCCTGATTGGGCCAGTCTAAGGAATTTCACTATTTCAGCAGTTGTTAAGAACCGCAAGGCACTGGCTCAAAAGGACAGAAATGACAGAACTCCATTAGCCACTTCATCTGCTCCTTCTGTAAGTGCCAGAGATAGAATGCACCCTTTGCTTTTTCAGGCAGAGAATACTTATGATATCATTTCTGCTACCCCAAAGGTGGCCAAAAACAATTCTTACACTTACGGGAGTCACCATATATCTAGGACTTCATTGACAATCAGGTCATCAGCATCTAGGTTAGTTAAAATAATGGGCTTATCTCAAAATTCTGATCTGTATCCATATTCAAACTTTCCAAAAGGTCAAGAATAGTCTGAATTAGAGGGTTTGCTCATCTCACTATAGTCATAAGTAGCAGTTGCATGCTACTTATGATAAAGATAAAGATTTCAAACTGGCTCCAAAGTTCAGGAATGTTGAGATACAAGGCTTTGTTTGGGGCATATTTCTGTCTTTGAGGGAAAACACTGTTTCCCCACAGCAAAACTACATCAGATCTATTTTAAAGAGATGGAAGGAAGAAACTATTTTAGCTAACACTTGATGACTTTTGCAGGATACAAACGCTGCTAAAGTAATTGCCATCTTTTTTTATTACAGAAGCAAAGAAGATAGATCTGGGAAAAGTGTCTGTGATTAGATTTCTTTAGCACATGTAACCCAGGAGAAGCAAGTACTACAGTGTTGCATTAGTAGGAGTATCACGTGTGAATCAACCAAAGTAATTATTCTTGTGTGGCTAAATCTCATTGGCTATGTCTACACTGTAAAAGCTAAGTCAAGTTAGTGAGTCCACACTACATTAAGTCAACTTTATAAAGTCAACTTTAAATGGGTGCCCTGGCTTAAGTCAACTTAATAAAGTCGAATTAATGGTCCCACTGAACTAAGTCGACTTTATTAACTCGAATTAGTTAGTCCACATTGCCTTAAGTCGACTTAATAAAGTCGACTTAACGGTAAAGTCGACTTTATAAGTGGACCTTATAAAGTCGATTTTAATGGACCCAAAAGTTGACTTTATTGCCCTGCAGTGCAGACAGGGCTCTGTTTAAGTCAACTTAAGGGCCCTTAAGTCGATTTAAACACATAATGTAGACATACCCATTTAGAGTATGAGGTTTAAAACCACATTATTTTTAAAAGACACAAAAATAGATGGAGGCTTTGGAGATCAAAAGAACTCTTTGTGGGATGAACCATGTCCTCATCTACGGCTATGTCTACACTGATGGTGGCAAAATTGCTGCTGTCAGATCAATTAATCTGGTTAGCTTGAGGAGAGGTAAACATATGTTCAAACTATCTAAAAGCTGATCTAGTAAAACCACTGCAGGTGGCACAGCACTGTGTCAACAGGTATGCATTTCCCATCGGTGCAGCACAGTGGAGACGGCGCATAAAAGGGAAGATAAAGTCAACAGGAGTTACGCAAGCTCCTCTCTGTATCTTGAGTAACTTCTGTCCACTGCCACTGAATTTTGAAGCCAATGTGTACCTGTCCAAAGTTAATGCAGTGCTTGGTGCAATGGGAATTACCCTTAAGTAACCCCATTACCAGAGTCAATATCTTGGCAAGTCTGATAAAACAATTGAACAGCCACTGACAAGAACACAATCTGAATGACAGCAAGTGCATAGTAGTTATGTGCACCTTTGGGGTGACCATGTGAACCCTGATTCCTAAATCTTTCCATACCGTTACATGTTGAAGCATGGACATCTTCTGGAGGGTCTGCAGACTGTCAGCTCCACAGCTTCCAATCAGATGACTCCCTCCAGTTCATCTCTTGGCTGCTTACTTTCTCAAATATGCAGAAGGAGCTTCCAGAACTCACCCCATATTTTTAAAGGTTTATTTCTGGCTATCCATACTTTTGTTAAAAAAGCCATTAAAGAATCACTCAAACTCTACAGAATATGGAAGTTTCAGTTGTGCATTACTGTTCAATCTACAATACATTTGTTTTTGCATCATTGGAATCTTGGGGTTCTTTGTAACATAAGAATTTCCATACTCCGATCAGTGGTCCTTCTAGCCCAGTATCCTGTCTTACAACAGTGACCAGTGCTAGATGCCTCAAGGGGAACGACAAGAATGGAGTGATTTTTGAGTGACACACCACCTATTGTCCAGTCTAACTTCTTACAGTTGGAGGTTGAAGCCCTGACTACCTTGGCAAATAGCCATTGATGGACCCATTCTTCATGAAATTACCCAGTTATTTTTGGAACCAGTTCTACTTTTGGCCTTAACACCCCCTGGTAATGAGTTCCATGGGTTGACAGTTCTTTTGTGAAGAGGTACTTCCTTATGTTTATATCTGCTAACTATTCATTTCATTGGGTGACCCCTCAGTCTTGTGTTGTGCGAAGGAATAGCTAACACTTCCTGTCACCATGCCTCCTGTCATCACAGCTGAGAACGCCAAACTCAAGACAAACCTCTGAGAAATAGCAAAGACTCACCACAAATTGCTGGCTATTTTATCATTAGATTATACTAAGCCAATAACAATGTGAACTTCTCTCTTACCACACTGGTTAACCAGGATTCCAAAATGACATCTCCTTCAGCATTCCAATCCTTGTCTCACACCCAAACACTAACCTTCAAATGAATGTATTTTCCAGAGGGGTAGCAGTGTTAGTCTGTGTATAGCAAAAGTAGTGAGAGTCCTGTAGCACCTTATAGACTAACAGATTTCTTCAAGCATAACCTTTTGTGAGCATGTGCTACATGACATGCATCTGATGAAGTGGGTTGTAGCCCATGAAAGCTTATGCTCAAAGAAATGTGTTAGTCTATAATGTGCCACAGGACTCTCACTACTTTAAATAAGTGGTAACTGAAACCAGTTTCATGAGATATAAGGTCCTAAAAATCCCATTAAACCTACCTCTTAGATCAATATATAACTCAGATCTTACCCAATAAGCACATTGCTGCCAATTCTTTAGTAACTAAAATCTGAAGTTTTAATAATAAAATGCAAGAAGAGCGCTAATAGTGATTAATAAATCATATACATACAAGTAGTTGCTAAGTCTTTATATTGGTTATAGCAGTGATGGACTAAACTGCTGGCTTTTAAAGTCATCTGGTAACTTCCAAAAGATTCAAATGTCCACAGTCCCCAGTTTATAATGCTTCTTTTAGTTGCAAATACACAGTCCAGAAAATCAGGGCAGGAAAGAGGAAAAATGGAGATGTTTCAAGGGTCTGTTATATCCTCTGCCTTGTGTCTGGAGAATTTACTGTTTCAAACACAGCTCACAACCCCTGTTTATAGAGAGTTACTGGTCCAAGATGGAGTCCAAGGTCACATGAGGACATCACATGGCTTTACACAGCTTGATAACTCATAGTTGCTATGTCTGCATTGTACAAGCTAAGTCGACTTTATTAAGTCAACTTAATAAAGTCTACTTAAAGTCAACTTTAGGTAGACCATATTAGGTCAACTTAGTGAGTCCACACTACATTAAGTCGACTTTATAAAGTCGACTTTAAATGAGTGCCCTGGCTTAAGTCGACTTTATAAAGTCGACTTAATGGCCCCACTGCATGACGTCAACTTTATTAAGTTGACTTAGTGAGTTCACATTGCCTTAAGTCGACTTAATAAAGTCGACTTAACGGTAAAGTTGACTTTATAAGTAAATCTTACAAAGTCACCTTTACTGGACCCTAAAGTCGACTTTATTGCCCTGCACTGTAGACAGGGCTCTGTTTAAGTTGACTTAAGGACCCTTAAGTTGACTTAAACACATAGTGTAGATGTACCCAGTGGCAGCAACTACCCATATTCTTGCTGAGGTGTCCACAGGAAGGCTGATCTGAGTGGGATGAGTTTCTTCTATGGTCCATTGTTTGAGTGAAGTTCCAAAGGGGAAACCGTGTTAGTCTAGTAAAGCAAAAAAAAGCAAGGAGTCTTCTGGTACTTAAAGACTTACAGATTTATTTATTTATTTACTTACTTATTATTTATGTGATAAATAAATCTGTTAGTCTTTAAGTGCCAGAAAACTCCTTGCTTTTTTATTTGAGTGAAGTGTCCTTAATGGGCATTCAGAACACAGCTGTCTACCCTTTTTGTAACTCTCATCTGGTGGGTTTTACCTGGAAATCCAACAAATATGCATGACACTGGAGCATGGCCAATATTCGTAATTTTGTATATAGAGATGATACATGCATATAAACAGGATAGTCATACTTAGCAAATCATAACTTTTCCATTGATGCTAATGGAAAACTTTGTACAAGATCGCTGCAATTCTACTATAGTGGCAATATCAATAGTCATAGGGCACGTCTACACGCACAGTTTTATTTCGAAATCAGTCCTTTCGAAATGGCTTATTTTGAAATAAAACCCTTAGTTCAAAAGGGCTCATTTCAAAATAAGGAAAACCGCACAATCGAAACGGACGTTATTTTGAAAGGGATATTTCGAAATAACGCCAATTGGACCGCTGTTTCAAACAGTTGTTTCAAAACAACAGTGTTGTTTCAAAACAACAGGTCTAATGGCTTTATTTTGAAATATCCCTTTTGAAATAACAGCCGTTTCGAGGGGGGGGCAGGTTTTACTTTTTCGAAAGGACGATTCTTATTTCGAAAGGACGAGGTCCATCCTTTCAAAATAAGAGAACGTCGTGTAGACCTAATTTCTTTTATTTTGAAATAACAAGTGTTGTTTCGAAATAAAAGTGCAGTGTAGACGTGCCAACAGTCTATCAACTAATTATGCTTCCCTATTCGCTTTCTACACACCATTCATGATTTTATAAACCTGCCATAAACCCCTTGCTGCTCTAATTTCTAAGATGAACGATCCCCGGTGTTTTATTCTCTCTTTGTATGGAATCTGTTTCATATTCCTCATATTTGTTGCCCTTCTCTGTACCTTTTCTGATTTTTTTTTTTTTTGGAGATGGCATAACCAGCACCGCACACAATATTTGTCACAATCAGGCCATGGCAGCCACACAGTGTTCAGAGCAGGGGTTAAAGTAAGCCGGAACGTGCCAGAACAGCATTTCGGGGCCCACTATTTTTAGAGGCTCAGTGTTCCAGGCCACTAAAAATAGAAAATGGAGCCTGAACACTGCGTTCTAGGGCCCATCATTTAAAAATAGAGGGCACCGGAACGCAGCGTTCCAACTCTATTTTCTAAATTTAGGATCCCGCCAAATGCTGAGCCCCTAAAAATAGTGGGCCCCAGAATGATGGTCCAGCACTTTCCAGCAAGGCAGGGAGCTTCCCCCAGGCTAGAAGATTTTAAATCTTCTGATCTGAGCCAGCACTGACTGAGCATGCAAGGAGCCCTGGGCCAGAGGAGGAGTGGGAGCATGGGGCCGAGGCTGCGAGGTGGACCAGGGCTGTGGCTGGCGTGGGGAATGGCGGGGCAGACTCTTTCCCACTGGGCTGGCCCTGATCAGGGTCCCC
>ML682004.1:39690789-39750435 GCA_007922195.1 Podocnemis expansa
GCTGTGTTTAGGGGCCCAGTGTTTGAACCCCTAAAAATAGAAAATGGAACTGGAATGCTGTGTTTCAGGGCCCACTATTTTTCAATGGTGGGCCCTGGAATGCAGTGTTCCAGCACCATTTTCTATTTTTAGTGGGCCAAGAATGCTGAGCCCCTCAAATAGTGGGCCCCAGAACAGTGTTCCTGGCCTTTCTGGCATATTTTAGCCCCTGACCCCAAGTATCCAGAAACATCTGGAGATGAGAAAGCTTCCTTCCTTCAGTTCCCCTATAATGCAACACAGGTTTCAGGAGCCTTTTATTCATGCTTTGCTTTTCAGGATTGGTCCCATTATTGTCACTATCACAGCTAGCACAGTAAGGCAGAGATTAGAACTTCCATAAATTAAAGAGCTGAGAAAGAACAAACAGACTTTTCAGTGCAGCAAAAGAAATGTGACAACCTAGAAAATTTTGGACTTGAGTTCAAGCTTGGCTCAGGCAGCATCAAAAGGCAGAACAGAGAGACTCAGCAGCTGCTTCCTGATTCAGGGCTGCCCAGCCATAGTGCAAGGAAGAGCTGCACAAAGACAGCCTTCACCTACCCTGCTGTCAGTCGCTCAGGGATCTTCTGCCACTATAGGATTGGGCAGAGTGGAGTTCCTTCCACTCCACCTCTTCGTCTCCCTAGGCCAATTGCACCCCACCCCCAAATGCTCTGACTAGGTCTCTCCTTCCCCCATGTCATGGGGAGGTGGAGTAGGTGGTGTAGAAGGCAGACCCAGGACTGACCACTGTTTGGACTCACTAGATACATCCCCCAGTTTGAAAGTCAGCCACTGATAACTAGTCTTTGAGTATGGTCATTCAAGCAGTTATGCATGCACCTTATAGGATATATCTACACTTTGAGCAGAATTCAAATTGATTGCCATCAATTCGAATTCTATTAAGTGCATAGACACACTGGCTTTCCTCAATTCAAAATGAGGAACTCCTCAGTTTGAATTGATGAAAGCTGACTTCGAATTAGTCAAACCTCATGTGACTTCAAAGTCAGCGTCAATTCGAACTGAGTAATTCAAATTGACCCTGTGTGGCCCTGTCAATTCAAATTCACTGTTAGTTTGAATTAGCCACAGCTTGATTTTTCCCTATACAATAGCGCCCCCTACTGAATTTGAACTAGAAAGTCCTGTTCATGGACATGCCAATTTGAATTGGATTTTCTAGTGTGGCCATGTCAATTCGAATTGGCTGACTTCAAATTAATAATTATTAGTGTGAATTGACGAATTCAAATTCAATAATTCGAACTGAAACTCTAAGTGTAGACATAGCCATAGTTCAGAGCCTTGCAAATTTATAGTCCATTTTAGTAAATTTCACAATCCTATGACTTTAAAAACCTCAAATTTCACGGTTTTGGATACTTAAATCTGAAATTCTGCAGTGTTGTACCCAGTGGGTCCCAACCCAGGAAAGGGCTACATGAGGGTTGCAAAATTATCATAGAAAGGTTGTGATATTGCCACCCGGCAGCAGCACTGTCTTCAGAGCTGGGTGCCCATCCAGCAGTCACTGTTCTCCAGCAACCCAGCTCTGAACACAGGGGTGCCACCAACAGCAACACAGAAGTAAGGGTGGCAATATTGTTACCACTCCCCAAAAGCCTTACCGCCCCCTTTTGTGTCGGGACTGGTTTGAGAAACACTTGTTTTCCCTGTGGAACCTGTACAGTGGAGGGGGAAAGTACACAAAAGACCAGATTTCACAGTCCGTGATTTTTTTTAATTGCCATGAATTTAGTAGGGCCCTACTTAGTGATTTTATCTTCTAGAGACCACATCTCCCTAGTCTGCTTGTTATAACGTCATGTGGAACTGTTTTAAATGCCTTACTAAAATCAAGATATTATATCTACTGCTTCCCCCATCCACTAGGGTAGTAACCCCATCAAAGAAGGAAATTAGGTTATCCATGATAAGTCTATGCTGGTTTTTCCTTATATTGCTCTTACAGTCCAGAAGCTTGTAAATGAATTATTTAATAGTTTGTTCCAATATCTTTTGATTGACCAATGTTAGGTTCATTGGTTTAATTCCCCAGCAGCTCTTTCTTCCCAGTTTTAAAGGAAAGTGCTACATTTGCCTTTGTGCAATCTTCTGGGAGCTCACCTGTCCTCCAGGAGATCTCAGCAATAATTGTCAATAGTTCTAATATTGCTGCAGGTAGTTCCTTACGTACCACCAGATGAATTTCATCAGGCCCCGGCAGACATAAGTAATGTGATTTAGCTAAATGCGAGTTTACAAGCACTGTTACCAGGCTGTGACATGTGCCTATAGGTTTGATAGAGCCTTGTTGTACAGCTCTTATAAAAGCATCAGTTTTTAGAAAAATTAGATCTTGCGGTTTGAGTTTGTTTTCTCATTTGCTCAACACTTAAGCTTTGAAATTAATGAATGTTGTTTTAGCCCATCAGCACATTTAATATCTATTAGGATCTGACTTAGAACTAGATGAATGGTACCGATGTTTTTGCTTTGGTCTAAGTTTTTGAAGTTTTATTCCATCAGTAACATTACTGCTGACTAGTGGTCCTCTGACTTGTTTCATTAGACCATTTTGTAAGAGAGACACTTTCAGACCACTTCCTTCCCCATAATAAAATGTAGAGACCCTGATTAGTAAATCTGAAGCCAATATTTTTATTATCCCAGCATTCACCACTCATTGTGGGTCTGGTGAGTTCTCCTGGTCACTCTGGGGATTAGCTCTGGAGGTGAATGACCTTCATGATTCACAGGATGTCATGCTGTCCCTCTCTTTGTTTGTAGTCCCTCTCTCAGGCTGAGAAACCATACCATCTTCTGTGACTCAGCTCTTTGGTGAGGTCACTCCATGTTTCACCCTTTTGGGGTAGCAAAGTCCCCTCTCCCTTGTAGGTCTTCCCTTTCACTGTCTCATTGCCACTCCCTCAGTGGCCGGTAGCGGAATCCAGGTCCATCACCTACTGTGGGTCCTAGTCCAGGAACTCTCAGTTCAGTAATTCTGGGCTTTCCTGTCTAAGCACTCACTGCTCCTGATGTGAACTGCTTCCTTCCAACCTGGTTCCCCTTCTCCCTCTGGGTGAACAAGTTCTAAAACCCACTTCCCAGGTGGTGATTGCTGTCAGTGTTTCCACCATCTTCCCCAAAAGCCCCTCTCTGTTGCCAGTTACCTGGCTTTATACAAGTCTCATCGGTTCCTGCACAGGTATCTGTTTGCAATCAATTAACTCCCTGCTACTTGGCTCCCAATCAGGTGCACCCTGAGGAGTTAATAGGCCCACTTGGCCACCTTAACTCCTTTCAGTCTTGTGTGGGATGGTCATCACTATCACACTTAATTATGGGTGATAATTGAAGGCAAATAATTTCACTAAGATCACAATAGAGGGATGATATCTGAAGTTTAAAAGAAATTAAACAATTTGATTTAATTAAATACTCCAAGTATGATCTCTGCAGCCTCATCTATTACCCAAATGTTTCTGACTTATGACAGCCTAAGTTCACAGTAACAGGCACCAGAGAAAATCTCCATAACAACAAAACAATCATAATCACACTATACTTTTCAAATGATGGCGATCACTCACGATCAATTAATATTGTCTTCCAGGGATCACCATAGTGGATCCACAGGTGGTTCCATAGCCCGATCCTGATCCCCATGTTTTGGCAGACTAAGCGCAGGTGTTTCCAGGGGTGCTACTGCATTGAATAGTGACATTCTGTCTATTCCTCTTTTACCTGCTGTTTCAAAGTATTGAGATCCTTCTGACAGACCTTTGCTCCATTTTGGATAGTCCTGAGTGAAAGTCTCCTGATTATTGATGTCAATGTCAAATTGAAGTCAACTTAAATGCTAACAGAGTTCTTCTAACAAAGTGCACAGAACACAGACTTATCATTACAAATACCCTGTTCCATTCAAAGATGAAGTCCAAGACATCATGAAAGCATCTTAGACCAAAATGCTGGCATTTGCTCCATTTTGTGATTGTTCCAGCTTGTTATCTCCATGATGTCTAGATTATGAGAGCCATGGCAAGTGACGGTAACTGAACTGACCACCATCCAACTGTATCTGTTCACACATGACCAACAGGATTGCTCCTTGTAGACAGGTGGTGGCACATGACTCACCAGACAGGCACTTTCTGCTACTGATATTGGGGAATTGCTCAAGCAGTACCACCATCTAGTTGCCTGTGCTCTGTCTGTTATAGAGTCTCTAGATCAGCCCTCAGCCCTCTGGCCAAGTCCTCTCAGTCCCATCCCCCCACACACACTTCCAGAGTATAACACACTTTAAGCTGGTCTATTTAGCCTCAGTGGTAGCCACTAATCCGGGCACCACCCACTGGCATCCTGGGGGAGGCAGAAGGGACTCAGGCCCACCCACCTCTCCAAGCCCCAGCCCAGGGACACTATGTTCCCCAACTGAGCATTGACTCAACACCCACTCCAGTTCAGTTCACAGTCTGTCAAGTTCCCTGAGCCTTATCTCCACCTTCCCAGGTACTTTTCACCCTTGCATCAGGGTTTGCATTCCACCTGAACCCTGGCAGTCTGCAGTGAGCTGGTCCTACCTTCCACAGCCAGGCTTCCAGCACACTTTTCCTCAACACAGCCTAGACTAAGACAGCCAAGAGCTAGGGCTTCAGTCTGCTTATATACAGGGCTCCTCAGTCCTGAGTGGCTCTGCAACCTCCAGCTGCCTTTGGCTCTCTCTTCTGCAGGGGTTTTAACCTGTTCTCTCCCAGAGTGACCAGCCACCCCACTGCATTCCTAAACATATAATGGAAAGGAAGCAGATCAGGAACAAGATTAACATCAAGTGCTTGAAGGACCCACTCAAACACAGAGAATTTCAGCAATTCCTGAAAGAGACATGACCAACAGAGCAGCTGAGAAGAGTTGAGCCACACTGGAAGGGAACTGAGATAGCTGCTCTCCTATCTTGTGAAATACCATAGGATACAAGACCAGGAAATATCAACACTGGTTTGATGAGAATGACACTGAAATTCAAGGTTTCATTAACAGAAGACAGAAGGCTTTTTGTACCTAGTTCAGTGACATCAACAGCAGCACCACTGACCCTGGAAAAGACCCAGGGTTTGGTGTGCTGGGACTTGGGACTCACACGCCACCGCTGCAGCTGCTGCCACGACCACCCTGGCGATGGACCCGGGGCGCAGGCGCTGGGACTCAGGGCTTGAGCCCCATAAGCCCAGCACCAGCGATGCCCCTGGACATCAACTCTTCCATTAAGAAAAATAAACATCAGCAAGCAAAGTCAGAGGTGCAGAGAAGAAAACAAGAATTGAAGAATGAGTGGTGAATTCAGAAATCAAAGGAAATTCAACATTTTGCTGATATCCATGACACTCATAGATTCTTCTCTGTTACCAAAGCTGCCTATGGCCCTGGAACTCAAGGCCTCAATCCTCTAAAAACAAAGGATCAAACAATATTTTTCAAATACAGCCATGTTAAATTGTTATACCAAAAAGAAGCACCCAGGACAGCACCCCCCACTAAAAAAGAAGACTAGCAGGATCTTATTCAGGGGGGCAAGGCAATATGCCACATTTATTGTAAATAAGTGCGGATAGCAAAAAGCAGTCTCACACACACACACACACACACACACACACACACACACACACACACACACACACACACACACAAGAAGTTCTGCAACCTGATATGATATAATTACCACTCCTTTCATGTGTTGCTTGAGTCAACCTAGTGGCCAACTAGGCTGAGCACAAGGAGGGAGCCAGGCCATTGTTGGTCACAATCCAATGCTCCAAGATGACAGTTGCAGAATGAGCCCCAAAGTTTTCATGTTCTTACCCATCTTTTATACTGGCTGGCCTTAATGTAAGTCTATGGGATTTGCTGTGTCATGTTGCCTCAGGGTTCCTGTGAGATCAAGGTCACCAGCCACTTTCAGACTTGATCGTATTTTGCTCTTTTCTTTCTGGGGTGGCTCCTTCTCTTGGCTTTAATCAGAGAAGTCTGCATTGTTCAGCCAGTTAGATGGTACTTGTGCTTCATCAGAATGCGCTGGCAGTTGAGACTGATCCATTCACACACACACACACACACCCTTCATTCACACACCTTGTTCACACATTTAAATGAACATACACAGCATACGCCTAAACCAGGTTTCACACAGTATACAAAATGGAGTACAATGTAGGAGTTCCAAACTGACAATATGGAGTCTTGTTGGACGTTGGTTATAATGTCTGTTACACAGGGTTACAGAATTATTTTACTTATGACACTGAAGGACATATATACAACATTAACTAACATATACATTAAAGGTAAATGTAATTTATTATCTGTCTGTCTCCCTACATTATCTGTCTGTAACCCACAAAATAGCCATGCTTCACTCAGTCTTCAAAATCTTAATATCTTGGTAGCTGCTAATAACAAATTGCTTGAAGTCTAAAAAAGTGTCCTACATTCACCTCCCTATTCTTTTCCAAGATGTCCTCCTCTGTCCAGAGCTATCTTGTTCATCGACAGGCACCTTGATGTGGACGGTCAGGCTCAGGAGTGGGAGTCGGGACATCTGTTAACACAGTTCCATTTTTGACCTTACACTGTGCCAGCCAGAAATAACTCCACTGAAGTCAGTGCACACCTATACTACTGTACCATTCTTTACTGTAACCATTAAACCTCTCTTGGCTAAAATAATACCATGATGAATTTCATAGAATCATAGAATCATAGGGGTGGAAGGGACCTCATAGGTCATCTCGTCCAACCCCCTGCCAGAGGCAGGACCACTCCCACTAAGCCATCCCAGTCATGGTTTTGTCCAGCCGGGCCTTAAACACCTCGAAAGATGGAGACTCCACCTCCTTCCTCAGCAGCTCATTCCAAGGCTTCACCACTCGCCTAGTAAAAAAGTTTTTTCTAATATCCAGCCTCGACCTCCCTAACTGCAACTTGAGACCATTGCTCCTCGTTCTGTCCTCTGTTACTACCGAGAACAGTTGAGCTCCATCTTCTTTGGAGCAGCCCTTCAAGTAGCTGAAGGTTGCTATCAAATCCCCCCTCAATCTTCTCTTCTGCAGACTAAATAAGCCTAATGCTTTCAGTCTTTCCTCATAGGGCTTGTGCTCCAGCCCTTTAATCATTTTGGTTGCCCTCCGCTGAACTCTCTATAGCATGTCCCTGTCCTTTGTGTAGTGGGGAGCCCAAAACTGAACACAGTATTCTAGATGTGGCCTCACCAGTGCAGAATAGAGGGGAAGGATCACATCCCTTGATCTGCTGGCAATACTTCTTTTGATGCAGCCCAGTATGCCATTGACCTTTATGCCTGCAAGAGCACACTGCTGACTCATATCCAGCTTCCCATCCACCATGACCCCCAGGTCCTTTTCTACACTGCTGCTACTTAGCTGAATGTTTCCCAGCCTGTAGCGGTGCATGGGGTTTTTCCGTCTCAAGTGCAGGATTTTACACTTGTCCTTATTGAACCTCATAAGATTTCTATTGGCTCACTGTTCCAATTTATCTAGTCTCCCTGAATCCTGTCCTTGCCCTCGAACGCGTCTACTGTTCCCCGCAGCTTGGTGTCATCCGCAAACTTACTGAGAATCCAGTCTATTCCATCATCCAGATCATTGATGAAAATCTTGAACAGAACCAGCCCCAGGACTGACCCTTGGGGCACACCACTCATTACTGGCTGCCAGCTAGACATGGAACCATTGATTCCTACACGCTGAAACCATTGATCTAGCCAGTTTTCTATTCACTTTATAGTCCACCTATCCAACCCATACTTCCTTAATTTGCCAGTGAGAATGCGGTGGGGAACTGTATCGAAAGCCTTGCTAAAATCAAGGTATATGCCATCAACGGTTCTTCCTGCATCCAGAAAACCAGTCATCTGATCATAGAAGGAAATGAGATTGGTCAGGCATGATTTACCATTGGTGAATCCATGCTGACTGTTCCTGACCACTTTATTTTCCTCTAAGTGTTTGAGGATGGATTCTTTGAGAACCTGCTCCATAATTTTTCCAGGGATTGAGGTGAGGCTGACAGGTCTGTAATTCCCCGGATCCTCCTTTTTCCCTTTCTTGAAAATAGGTACTATATTTGCTTTTTTCCAATCCTCTGGCACCTCCTGCGTTCTCAATGAGTTTTGAAAGATAATGGCCAGAGGTGCTGTTGTCTCATCAGCCAATTCCCTCAGCACCCTTCGATGCAGTTCGTCCAGCCCCATGGACTTGTGCACATCCAGCTTCTTTAAGCAGTCCCTAACCTGACCTTCTGTCACCAAGGGCCTCTCTTCTTCTATCCAATCTGCCATACCCATGGTAGTGTGCTGGGAGCTGACCCTGCCCGTGAAAACTGAAGCAAAAAAAGCATTGAGGACCTCAGCTTTTCCCTCATCCTCTGTCATGAGGATCCCTGCCCCATTCAGCAAGGGATCGACACCATCCCTGATCCTCTTCTTGTTATTAACATCCTTGTAGAACCCCTTCCTGTTATCCTTTACATCCCTCGCTAGCCGCAACTCCATTTGTCCTTTGGCCTTTCTGATTTTATCCCTGCAGTCCCTGGCAATATCTTTATATGCCTCCTTGGTCAGCTGACCAAGCTTCCACTTCCTGTAAGCTTCCTTTTTATGTTTAAGCTCAGAGCAGAGTTCTCTGCTAAGCCATTCTGGCTGCCTCACATGTTTGTTCTTCCTCCTAATTGGAATGGCAACTTCCTGTGCCCTTAGCAGGGTTTCTTTAAAATAGAACCAACTCTCTTGGACTCCTTTCCCCTTCAGATTAGCTTCCTAAGGGATCCTGCCCATCAGTTCCCTGAAGGAGCCAAAATCTGTTTTTTTGAAGTCCAGGGTTTTTGTTTTGCTTCTTTCCTTCCTTCCTTTAATCAGGATCCTGAACTCAACCATGTCATGGTCACTACTGCCTAGCTTGCCATTTACCTCTACCTCCCTGATCAAGTCTTCCCTGTTTATCCTTTGGCTCTGTATACATATCTCTAAAATGCGGTTATCAATAACTATTAATGTCTAACAATATTATGGTTGTTAATTAGCATTTATAAAGTACTTTGAACAGACAAATGCTACGTACTTTTTTATTATTATAATTCAAATGAAGAGAGAAAATTTACTGAGGGTAGGGAGCAAAATTCTGAGTTTGTGTATTTTGCCACTTCCCTACTTCTTTCTGGACTTTCTCATCTGTCAGGGCCCAATGACCTGACATGTCTCACAAGACTAAAATTCCAGATGACTGAATCTCATGTCAGCCTCTGTTAAATCTAAAGTGTCATATTCAGTCTCTTTCACTCACAAATTAGTTATTGAAAATTGGATTGATAGTTGATAGTGGAGTATCTGGCATAGAGCCTGATACCTTTAGAGCAGGGGCCTCAAACTCAAATCACCATGAGGGCCGCATGAGGACTAGTACATTAGCCTGAGGGCCGCACCACTGAAACCTCTTCACACACCAATATAGCAAATATCAGTAACAATAGTGTCATTGCGGGATCCACGAAATAGCTTTAGGGGCCACATGTGGCCCATGGACCATGTGTTTGAGACCCCTGCTTTAGAGGGTTTCTTCTTGACTGGAAGAAAGGACTTTTGTTCAGACCACTGGAAAGGATTAAAAATGGATCCCTTTTGGATCGTTAGGAACTCTTTGTATAACCTCAGAGGCATCTGTAAGATGATACCCAGCGCCTATTTAGACAAAGAAATGGGAACAAGAACATAAAAGCAGTCATATTAGGTCAGACCAATGGTCCATCTAGCTCAGTATCCTGTCTTCTAACAGTGGGCAATGTCAGGTGTTTGAGCAGGAGCGTCGTTGCCCCGGGGGAAAAAGATGGGGCCTGAGCCCTGACCCTCTGGGCCCCAGACACGCCCCCTGGCCCCAATCCAGAGTCAGGGACCCGGGCTTCTGCTGCTGCCAGCCCAGCCCCCCAATCCCCAGCCAGAGACGGGGCCAGGAGAGACATTGGCTGCCGTGGGCAGCCCTGCCCGGGAGAAGTAGGCGCAGCCACAGCTGTCCAGGACCTGGATATCTGGGTGGGAGAGGCAGGTGCTGCCTTGGCCGATCCAGCCTTAGATACCCAGCCAGGGCCAGAGCCTGGAAAGGCAAGGGGTGCACCTGCCATTTGAGGCACTGACTCCAGGACTCAGGGCACATGCCCCATGTGCCAGGCACCAACAACGCCCTTGTGTTTGAGAGGGAACAAACATAGCAGATAATCAAGTGATCCAGCCCTAATTGCCTATTCCAGCTTCTGGCAAACAGAGGCTAGGGGTATGTCAAAGATGGTTTTGTATCTCTACATATCTGATCTAATAGCCATTGATGGACCTATTCTACATTAATTTATCTAGTTCTTTTTTTAATCCTTTTCTAGTCTTGGCCTTCACAACACGCTCTAGCAGAGTTCCACAAGTTGACTGTGAACTGTGAAGAAATACTTCCTTCTGTTCATTCTAAACCTGATTCCTATTAATTTCATTTGGTGACCCCTAGTTCTTGTTTTAAGAAGTTGTAAATAACACTTCCTTATTAGATGACCTTTCTATTAAATTCAGTCCTGTCTGTGCATGGGTTTGTATTCCCTGCACTTTTCCTCCTTTCTCCAGCAGATTAGCTTAGTCTAGTTCTAGCTTGTACAACCTACGGCAATGTAGCAGGGTACACAACAGGGTCACAAGAAGCTGCGGCAGGGTTGTGGGAGGACAGAGGAGGCCGTGGGGGAATCAGTGCCCCAGTGAGGGACCAGGGATTGGGGGAGCTGCCTGAGGCTCTGCAGGTGGTGTGGGGCTAGGGTCCAGCCTGGGGATGGGGGAGCAGGGTTGGGATTTGGGCCAGGGATGCTGCATGTGGCTATGGGGGAGAGGGAACACGAGACAGGGATCCCACCCAGCGGGTAGGACCAGGGTCAGGGGATGGCACAAGGCCAGGAAGGGGACAGGGGGCCACCTCCAGACTGGCGATAGCAGTATGAGGATGGAAACAGGTTCAGGGGGTGGCACAGGGCCAGGGTTTGGTGGGGGAGCCTGGGTAGGGGAACCAGGATCAGGGCCAAGGAAGGGGGCAGGACGAAGCCAGAGTCAGGGCAGGAGGAAGCAACTGAGGCCATGGCGGTATCAGGGCCCAGCAAGGGATAGGAACTGGGGGGGTGCCTTGAGTAGGGGTTCTTTTCTCATCATTTGATCTACTTCTCTTTTGAACTGAACAGCAAAAATTCAAAAATAAAAAATTTAAAAAAAAAAGTTTTTTAGACAAGATGCCCTTTCAGCAGCACAGTGCAAGGAGAAAACAAGTACTTCACCTTGGTCAGCATTCTTGTCCCAGGAAATTTAATCACCTGACTGCATTTGTTTGCAAGAGGTCAGCTGACCAGGGGAAAACAACTGATTCAGAGTGATCACCATTCTTGTATGAGGACATTTAATCACTTTGAATTAATTTGTTTGTAAAAGGTTGACTGGCCAGTTTGGTACAAGTACTGGCAAGGTCACATGCACAATGGCCAGTCAACCTTTTGCAAACAAATGAATTCAAGGTGATTAACCATCCTCGTACAAGAACAGTAAGCACTCTGAATTAGTTGTTTTCCCTTGGTCAGCCAATCTGTCACAAACAAATGTAGTCAAGGTGATTAAATTTCCTAGGACAAGAACACTAAGGTGAAAATGAAGTACTTGTTTTCTCTCTTGTAGCATACTGCTCAAAGGGCATCTTGTCTAAAAAACATTTTTTAATATAATTTTTTATTTACTTTCTTCACACCAGTCACAATTTTATAGATCTCCATCATATTATCCCACAGTCATCTCTTTTCCAGGCTGAAAAGTTCTCGTCTCATTAATCTCTCCTCATATGGAAGCTCTTTCATACCCCTAATTATTTCTGTAGCACTTTTCTGTACATTTTTGAGATGGGGCAACAAGATCAAAATGCCGTATTCAAGATATGGGAGTACCATGGATTTATAAGGAGTCAATAAGGTATTTTCTCTCCTATTATCTATCCCTTTCCTAATGATTCCTAAAATATTGTTGGCTTTTTTGACTGATTGGGGTTGACCTCAAGTGTCAGCCTCAGAGGTAGGCTACACCACTTCGCTACAGAAAGGCAAGAAGTCAGGTATGGTGCAGCAGGCAAAGTAGCAGTCTATGGCCCAGGCCCATAGGCAGGATAGGGCAAGTATCATAATCTGGCTTGAAAGACAGAGGCTTCAAAGGCCAAGGGGCACTCACCACAGGGTGTGGGTGACCAGAGAGGAGAGGGACACAGGCCCTTCTGGCTCCACTACATCCCAGCCCAAGGCATCCTGCCACTGGTTCAGTGGGGCTCAGGCCAAAACATACTGAATATTGCCAACGTTTGAACACAACCAGTCCATGGTCAGCTATCCTTGGGCTACTTCTTCCCCTGTACCCATGTACTTGTAGATCAGGTTGTAGTCCATGTCCTCAGGGAAGATTGCAAGGGGCAGTCCCAGCAGGCCCTCAGGACCACTAGTGCCCAGCAGCTCCTCCAGTGTGTTCAGAGTAGACTGCTCTAACAGGTCACAAGTGGCAAGCAGCTCTTCTAAATCATCCTTTGCAATAAAGACTCTTGTTTGTCCAGTGTATAAGGCAGAGGGGCATTGTACGTGGGACAAAAGAATAGATGGGCACAAATCCGATATCAAAAATAACAACATTCAAAAACCAATAAGGGAACATTTCGATCTCCTTGCTCACTCCATGGAAGATATGTTAATTGCCATACTTAAGCAAACTGATTGCAAATCAAAGCTTCAGAGAGAAACTGCCTTGGCGATTTTGCCTTCTCTTTGCCTTCTTTCTACCTCCCCTCCTTCTAAATTGCTGTGCCACACTGTTTGAAACAAACAACTACTTTGCTTTGCTGAAACAGTCTGACCTTATCATATGACTTACACTTCCCTGCATTTATTTTCCTCCTATTCTATAAGTTCTCCATCTTCAAGCATCTGATAAAGTGGGATTTTCTCCCACGAAAGCTCATGAAATAAATAAAAATTTGTTAGTCTGTAAAAGTGCCCTAAGATTCTTTCATGATTTTATATCCATTGGATACCTTTGTCAACGTATTCTTTGACTTGCTCAAAGAATTCTACTGGATTAGTGAGGTACGATTTTACTTTTCAAAAACCATGTTCATTCTTACCCAACAAATTATATTTATCTATATGTCTGATCATTTTTTTGTGTAGTATAGTTTCAGCCACTTTGCCTGATACTAAAGTTAGGTTTCTTGGCCTGTAATGGATAGAATCACTTTTGGAGCCTTTTTTAAAAATTAGCATTGCATTAGATATCTTCCAGTCACCTGGAACAGACACTTATTTAAGTAATAGGCTATATACCACAGTTAATAGTTCTGTAATTTCAGACCTAAGTTCCTTCAGAACTCTTGGTTGAATATCATCAAGTCCCAGTGACTTATTACTGCTTAATTTGATTGGTCCCAAAACCTCCTCCAATGACACCTCAATCTGGGACAATTGCTGAGATTCATCATCCAAAAAGAATAGCTCAGGTTTGGGAACTCCCTCACATCCTCAGCTGTGAAGATTGATGAAAAGAAGTCATTTAGTTTCTCTGCAGTATGGCCTTATCTTCCCTGAGTGCTCCATTAGTATCTGAATCATCCAGTGGCACCGCTTGTTGTTTAGTCACCTTCCTGTTTTTGATGTACTTTAAAAAATGTTGCTGTTACATTTAAAGTCTTTGGCTAGGGTCTTTTTTTTTGGTCTTCCTAATTGTATTTTTACATTTTACTTGCCAGAGTTTATGCTTCTTTCTATTTTCCTCAAAAGGATTTAAATTCCATTTTTCCTCTCACTGCGTCTTTTACTTTGTTGTTCAGCCATGGAGGTTCTTCTTCTGGTTCTCTTACTATGTTTTTAAAAGATCACATGGGGTTTGATGGTTGAGTTTTAAAATAATAATTACCACAAATGAACTGTAAAATGTCTTAAAGGAGTGTAAATGAAATGTATAGACATATATACTAATTAACTCACAGTATATACACAGGGTAATTTTTAGCATCTGGAGATGAATCACTTAGATATGAAATGGCAGGTGCCAGTCAAAGATTGATATAGCTTCATAATTCATTCCAGATAAAGAATTTGGCCAGATTGCTCCAGAATGAATGTAGGGACCATCTACTCCGCCTCTGAATTTTATCAACTTACATAGTGAGACAGCTGAACAAGAACAAGCTCCTCAAGGCCACAGAGCAGCTAAAATTAATTAATGTATCAAGTTGTTCTTGATGCAGGATAAGGCACATGAAGTGAAGAGTGAATTAAATGAGAAAAATGTAGAACTAATCATATTTGTGACACCACAATGAAGATCATCTAGGGAAGAGATTATTTTAGGACTCAAAACAGTCAAGAGAGCTATATTTTATAAGTAAAGTTTGATTTTCTGTTAATAAAAGAGGAATACAAATGAAGTGATTTGTCAAGGATTATAAATCAGTCATACAGCTCCTCTCAGTTGGTTTTGTACCATAAAAAATGGAGAGGCGAAGCTTCCAAAAGTTACCATACTTTGGACAGCATATAAAACAGGAGCCAATAATAATGCTTTCGCACTTGTGTGGTCTATTTCATCAACA
This sequence comes from Podocnemis expansa, assembly GCA_007922195.1. Lineage (NCBI taxonomy): Eukaryota > Metazoa > Chordata > Testudines > Podocnemididae > Podocnemis > Podocnemis expansa. Next base: position 39,705,522 of record ML682004.1, read on the forward strand.
GATCTTCATATGCTTCATATAATTAAGCAGCTACTATTATTCCCATTTTATTGATCAGAAAGCTAAGGCACAGAAAAGATAAGTGATTTGCCCACATCAGCCAACAAATTATTGGCAGATTTAGGAAAGGAAAGCAAATTTGCCAACTCCAGCTCCTGTCTCAATGATTGGGAGACACCATTTAAATGTGATAGGGTACGTCCACACAGGCTTCTTATTTCGAAACAACAGAGGTTGTTTCAAAATAAGAAGTGGCATGTCTACACGACGCACCGTTATTTCGAAACCATTAAACCTCGCATCTAATCGAAATAGCCATTGTTTGGAAACGGTTGTTTTGAAACAATGGGTTTTGGACACATTGTTTTGAAACAACATCATTGTTTCGAAACAACATGTCCGAACAACCTTATTTTGAAATAACCATTTCGAAACAACAGCTATTTCGAAAGCAGGCTTTCCCTTAATTCGAATGAACAAACTGTTAATTCGAATTAACTTATTTCGAACTAAGGACTTTATTTTGAAATAAGGACTTTATTTCGAAATAACTCATTTTGAAATGGGTTATTTCAAAATAATGATGTATGTGTGGACATAGCCGTAGTGTATTCATTAATTAAGAAAGAAACGAGGTTAGTGATCAGAGGAAAGGACTTGGGAGTCAATACTCACAGCATCTGTTTCCAGCTCTGCTACTGACATGCTGATTGATCTTGGAAAATTTTCATCTGTTATATCTTTGATTTCAAATGGTAGGGTAGAGGTCTAACAAAGAAAAAAATACAGTCTTTAACCTCTCAGTGCCTCCATGTACCTGTGTGGGAAATTAATATTTGTCTCTATGGGTATGTCCACGTGAGTCTTTCATTTTGAAACAGCACTGGTTGTTTCGAAATAAAAAACTGAATGTCCACACGACATTTTCTTATTTCGAAATGACAGGCTCTGTCATTTCGAAATAAGAACCGTCATTTCGAAACAGCTTAAACCCCATTCATTTTGAAATGGCTGTTATTTCAGAATGGTTATTTCAAAATAAAGCCATTTGGACATGTTGTTTCGAAACAACACCATTCTTTCAAAACAACTGTTTCAAAACAACATGTCCAAATGGCCTTATTTCAAAATAACCATTTCGAAATAACAGCTGTTTTGAAAGCAGGCTTTCCTTTAATTCGAATTAACATTTTCTTAATTCAAATTAACTTATTTCGAAATAAGGACTTTATTTTGAAATAACTCATTTTGAAATAACTTATTTCAAAATAATGATGTATGTGTGGACATAGCCTATAATAGGTGTGTAAACTCAGAAAATTAATGTGTGTAATATATGTAAATGAGAATTAACGTCATGCAGACAGAAATACTATTTGAATCCCAAACTAAAAAAAGCTGAGATTTGTGAAACTGGCCATTCAAAGATAGATTGCTCACTAGCAAACATGATGAACTTTGGTTTTGCTGTTCTGTGATGAGATCAGAAATTTTATTGCCCTAGCATTTCTACAGCATAACCATCATAACATGATACAATACAAGCCTGAGGCAGCTTTCATTAAGATCTGACAATGATCTGAATCATAAAATCAAATGTAAATGTTTATAGGCACTAACATAAGAATTGAAAAAGGCACAAAACTTTAGTAAGACAAGATTTCTGAATGCCTACAGTCTTTGACTCTTCACTCTTTGGCTCTGCTCAGAACAAGAGAAGCAACACTCTTATCATCTGAGATGCCATCTATCAGACTTCAGCACTTTAAAGTACGGCAGCCATCTTGGACGCATAGCAATAAAGCCTTTGTACCACCCCATCAGGTATTCTCTATACAAATTATTACCCTTCTTAACCTCTCACTCCCCTCTGGTTCTTTCCCCTTACAGTGTAATACAGGCATGCTTTAGTCTTTCTCATATTAAAAAATCCACCCTTGACTCCACTTCCGCCTCATCTCTCTTCTCCTTTTCATGTCTAAGCTCACTGAATGCACTATTTACAGTTGCTGCCTGAAGGTCTCTCCCTAATTCCATTCCAGAGCCTTGTCCACCTCTCGTATTCCATTGAAACTGTGGTACGCTGGGCAGAGTGCAGTCAGGCAAGATGTGTTCTTATCAGTGTTGTTCTGTGTCCGGCGCTGATATCAGTTTGGCTGCATGTGTGAATGCGTGCGTGAGTAAACTGAGACAACACTCACAATCGAGGAAACCAACACGACCACGGATCTTTGTAGAAATGAAGGTGCCAGGCTAGGCTTTATTGCAACGTAGCACTACGGCAAACAATCCATATCAACAGATTTGTTGGCAGCATTGGTGCTCTCAATGCAATGGAACAGCTCAACTGACAGCAGGACTGGCTGTCACCCTCTTGGCTGCATGAAGTTTGGGCTCTGGGGCTCCTACTTATATACCTTATCTGAATTGACTTGTACATCCCTCCTTTGATGCCACCCCTTAATTTGATAGGTCCCTGAGCATCACCATCCATCAAGGTGTCATGACTTGGCCAAACCTCTCCTTTGTACAGGTCACTTTGACCCAGCATATCTCCTTATCTCTTCTGGCATGAGACCCCCTTTCTCCAATTCTTTATTCAAGTACATTCTCATATTTGTCTCAGTACTTTCTCATATTTAGCTTGTGCCAGTTTTGATGAGGTTATCATGGTCCCATGCTCTATGTGCATGCCATTCAGACCCACTTTCTTGGACTGCTTCACTAGGTGTTAAGCCAATACCTAGGCACTTCTACTTATCTTACTTAAGCTTTTACTTTCTCCTATAGAAACCACTCTCAAGGGATTTCTGGCCACTGGACAGCTCGGATCCAATTCCTACTACTGCCAGCCAGTGTCTGGTGGCCCTGGCATGCCCAATCCAGCTCCAGCTGCTGCCTTCCGGCCAGTGGCAAAAAACTCAGGCTTGGATCTGGCTCCTGCTGTTTGCTGCTGGCCAGCAGGCAATGGCTAGAAGCAAATGGGACCCACCTGGCCCACCTGCCACAGGCCGGCTGCTGCCGGAGCTGGATCTAAGCCCAGGGTGTATACCGCTGGCCAGCAGGCAGCAGCTGGAGCCAGATTGGACCCACCAGGGCCACCAGCCACTGGCTGGCAGTGGCAGGAGCCTGATCTGAGCTGGCCAGTGGCAGATCCAGATCCAGCTCCTGCCACTGCTGCCCAGAGGCAGGAGGCTCAGGTTGGCTGGATCTGGCTCCAGCCACTGCCTGCCAGCCAGCAGCATATGGCAAGGGCTGCTTCCGAGCCTGGGTTGTTTCCCACTGGCTGGCAGGCAGCAGCTGGGACCAGATTTGGCCCTGGCATCAGATCGGGCCCCAGAGCGGGGCTGTGTGGCAAGGGGCTGGGCCCTGACCCTTTTTACTGGAGAGCAATGCTCCTGGTGGTTCCCAACCTTTTCAGTAACATGGCACACTTCAAGAAGACAAAGAATTCCATGGCACATTTTTTTCCACTTTTTTCAGCTGAATTGATTGCTCATGAATGTCACATTTACTTACACTTACAGTCTTACTAGCAAGGTTTGTAACATACTGCATACAACAAGCTAAAGAAGGCTCAAATACATTAATGTTTCAAAGCCACTGGAAAAAGAAAATACACGTCATCTCAGTTTTGCTGTTTGGCCACCTAAGATTATAAAGGTGCTGGAAATGTTAAGCTTAGTTTAGAAAGTGATTTGCCTTTTATTTTTGTTTGATCAAATCTGATCTGCTTTTCCTTGATTTATAATCTTCTAAAATTTTTCTGTACTTAATACATTTTTGTTTTATGTAAAGCAATGAATGTGACTTAAGGTGTGCAAAGACTCCATTTGCAGTAGCAAGACAGGTGCATATCAATTTCTTTGATACATTAACAAACTGATTATTATCTTGCAATATGCAGTGGGCAGCACTGAACTTTGTAAGATGGCAGTTCCTAGTGTTGCATATAGGATGGGGGGGGGTACTGGCTGCGGTCATATTGTTGCATAATCCCATGAGTGGCTGCCTAGAGGCACACGCTCACTGAGTTAGGAGCAGCTTGTGTGCTATAGGCAGAGCTGTAACTACAGAATCCAGTGCCCCTTACAATAGCTGGCACCTGGAGTGATCAGCAGGGAATGCACCCTTTAATGGAGCAGCTCAATGGTGAGGCACCAGTGCACCTGGAACAAAGCCCCGCTCGCCCGCCATAGTTGCAGCTCTGCCTACAGGCCAGTGGTTCTCAAACCATGAGTCGGGACCTAGTACTGGGTCACAGACCCTCAGCTACTGGGTCATGGTGCCCCCAGCTGCCACCACCAAAAGACTGGAATGCACTGCTCAGAGATGTAACTGTTGGGTCGTGGGCATCTATAATTTTTTTCAACTGGGTGCCTGCAAAAAAAGTGTGAAAATCACTGCTGTAGGCTGTGTGTGATCTGACTGAGGAAGGGGGGTTCACACAGAAGAGCAAGAGCAAAATGGGCTCCAAGAGCGAGGGACTGTTGTGTCACAGTGATACCAGTCCAGATTTCAGAGCAAAATATCACCCCTCTAACCTGGGTATCATATTCAAATCAGTTCTTTTCTAGGTCCCCACATCCAGGCCATGTCTAAGTTCTGCAGATTGTTTCAAAATAGCATGTCTAAAATATAGCCCTTCCCATCCATCCAGATAGCTGAAACTCTTCCAGGCTCTCATCATTTTATGTCTCGATTACACAACAGCCTTTTTTCTGGCATTGACAAAAGCAATCTTGCTCCACTTGTAAATAAAAGACTTCAGTGACAAAGCCTGTATGAATAATGCAAAAAATGTCCATGAATATTTCATTTTATTTTTAATAAATTCCATTCAGTTGTGCTTGTGCCTCTTGTTATTACTAATATTATTTTCATTACAGTAGGTCCTAGAGGTCCCAACCCAGATGAAGCACTGTACTAACACATAGTAAGAGCCAGTCTCTTGTACAGAGCTGGAGCAACCCAGAGCATTAGGGACTGAAGCCCTGGGCCCCGGGCTAAAGGGAGGACCACACTACCCAACAAGATACAGCCCTGCTCAGGTTGGCACAGCACTGGCTGGGCCTGGGGGGGGTGCTGGAAGGTGCCTGGCCAGTAGTGGGGGGGGGCAGGCTGGGGCCAGAGGCCACAGTTTATGGTGTTCCTGCCCCATCCCCAGCCTGGCTGGTCTGCCCCGGGGACAGGTCAGCATCACAACTGGGCTCCAGGGGGCAGTGTCAGCTGGAGTACAGTGCACCCTCCAGTGGTGGCACTTCAGGGCCAGGAGCTCTGCTGGGGTGCTGCACCAAGACCTCCATGCCTCAGAGTAGCCGGGCGGGTCCCCTGGGGGCCACAGGATGGCAGCCTGACAGCACTCCTGGCCCTGGAGCAGTGCTGCCACAGGCCACACCATGCACTGACCAGCCCCACCCCATGGGTCAGACCCACTGACTCAGGGGCAAGAGCAATGCGGACCATGGCCTCTGGTTCCAGGGCCCCACCGTGCCACCCAGCCCTGCACTGCTGGTGGGTCTTCCAGGTGACCTCACAGCCAGTATGCCCTATCACTGCCCTGCCCCACCCCCATGCTATCTGCCACAGTGGATAGAGTGGGGCCCCAGGTCCAGGAGGGGGTCGGCCCACAACAGTAAGCAGCTCAGGAACCCTTAGTTCATCCCTGCACTTATAAACACAAAGAAAGAGACAAACTCTGCCCTAAAGAGCTTGGTGCTTCGCAAGGGTACTGCAGGTGGTCCATGGCAGTGTGGGAGAGAGATAATTACTGCAGGTAAATGTACTGTGACAATTGCAATATATTTGTGAGTGAGCATAATAAATTATTAGAAACAGCTTCATTTTCAGTACTCCTTGATACATAAATTTGATTCCCATCAGCCATAGGCTATGTTAAAAATATTTAACATGGTTTGCTTACATGGTGGTCCACAAAAATGTTGATGATTATGTAGTGCTCCAGATAAAGAAAGAGGTTGCGAACCACTGATCTAAACAGACAAAGTATAGGGATTAGAAGTATTATTAACTGAGTTCTAGATGGGAAACTGAGGCACAGAACGATTAAGTTACTTGCTTATGGTCACATATGAAGTCTGTTTCAGAGCTACAAACTATACCTATGTCTCCTGAGTCCCAATCCAATGCCTTAACCACAAAGCATTATTCCCCTCTTTTTCCTTTAGCATTCTTTGTCCATGAACATTCAAATGATTGAGGCTTACTGGATCAAAAGCATGTGAATATGGGTTTATTTCTGTCTTTTCCAGATAGGGAAAATGAGACATAGTCATTTGATGACTTGACAGAGTTCACACAATACACCATTTAGAAGCTTTTCTAAACAGAATGTAGACCCTTTGAGAATTGCCAAATCACATAGTTAGCCTCATATTGCTACCATTGTGTCACAGCAGGACTGAGATGTTCTCAGCAAGAGGTAAACATCAAGGGTGATGGAACCGCACAATCTGGCAATCAAAGGGTTCCTCTTAACATCTTAAAAATTATTTCTAAACAATGATTACGTACACAATACATTCAATATACACACAGATCTCACACCAGAGAACAAGGTCCATATCCTCACCTCATGTCAGTTGCCATAGCTCCACTGAAATCATGAGGATATACATTGATTTACACCAGCTGAGGATCTGGCCCAATATGACAGAATAAAGGGCTTGATCTGCTACTCTGTGGCACTAGTTTTACATCATTGTGATGTGATCAATCTCAACAAAATTACACCAGCATAAAATTGGTGCAACTGTTCTCTGAATCAGGCCCAGAAAGTTCCACCTAAAAGAATAATATGAGGAAGCTTTAAAAAATGCCAATTAAATCAAAAAAAATCCACTAATAAAAAATAATCAATCTTTCTATCTTAAATAACCAATCAACATTCTCAACAAAGCCATACAAATATATGCATCAAACAGCTCTATGTGTCTGCTATCCAAACAGTTCAACCATGGTATATTTTACACTAAATAATTTTTAATTTGCTATCATTTGCTCATCATTTTAGATGATCTATTGGGTCTTATCTCAAATGAGTCATCACAAGAAGAGCCATTAAATACTTAGTCATTCTTATTTTTGCTCAGTAAAAATCCAACCAACTAGTCAGAAGTGAAACAGCATGTTGGACTTTTTCATGACTAAAGTAATTTGAAATCTGCAATGATTATCTTCACCTTGGGCACTAGAGACAAAAATAATTTTCTTCTACTCATAATTTATTGGGTTATATCTGGGAAAACTGATATAGTAATGACATGAGAGCAAAACATCCAAGAACTGTCTTGCCAGTTTCAAAATCCAGTTCTTATTTCCAGAAGGGGAAAAAATGTTAACTATTAAAGTCCTCTTAAATACAGAGGCTTCTTTTTGTGCTTCAAGAAGAATAGAGGAAACTAAGATAGCAATTTGAAAAGGGCAATGTGGAGAAACAAAAGAAATTGTTTTTGACTTTAAGGCGACCTGGGCCATAAGATGCCTCAAGACTTTTACATAAATGTTCTGCACTGCAAGACACTCTCAAAAGGTTTGCAGTTTGAGATTTTTAAGAACAATCAGCATTACATGCTACGGCCTCAATTTTCCAGTCTAGCTGAGCTGAGTTCACCACAGGACCAGAAAGAGGGGGGTAAAATTCCTCCACTCACCAGAATCTGGAACTAGCCAGGGACCGGACCAGCCTCCAACATAAAAAAACAAGGAGTCGTGTGGCACTTTAAGACTAACATGAGCTTTCAAGGGAGAAAATCCCACTTCATCAGATGCTTCGAAGATGGGTGAACTTACAGAATGAAATGCAAGGGGATGTAAAACAGAGGATCAGGTCATACAGTAACAGCAAATCAGAGCAGTTAGGTTATAACTATGGGGTGCCCGAAGTCAAATTACCTTTTGTAATGGGAAAAGAACCCATAGTCTTGATTAAGTCCTGCTTTCACAGAATTTAGCTTGCATATTAATTCGAGTTCAGCTGTTTCTCTTTGAAGTCTTGATGTCCCAGCCACATCTCTGACGACAGTCATTAACAAATCATTCATCGAATGATTAGAAAGATGGAAGTGCTCAGCAACTGATTTCTTTGTTCTGTGATTTCTGATATCAGCTCTGTGTTCATTTATCCTTTTGCACAGCGATCGTCCTGTTTGTCCAATGTATAAGGTGTTGGGGCATTTCTTGCACATGATGGCATAGACCACTGTAAGTTCACCCATCTTCGAAGCATCTGACAAAGTGGGATTTTCTCCCACAAAAGCTCATGCAAAAAATAAATCTGTTAATCTTAAAGTGCCACACGACTCCTTGTTTTTTTGTTTTTTTGCTGGACTAAACTAACATGGCTATCCCTTTGGAAATCTCCAACATAAACCTTGCCTTAGGATCTCCTGTTTTCTCCTATGAGTGGCATTAAACATCTCTTCTTTTAGATATGGGAGATTCATTCTGATGTACTTGTCTAAAATTCCTCTTCCTTCCACAACCAAGTAGTGTTCTGTGAACCAGATGCCTGTCTAGCTGCCACGCTCCATCTAGAAAAGGAGGCAGTTCACTGTTGCTGAATGAACATCAGGAGAAATTTTCTTCCCAGATGTTACAATGCAACACTGAATTTAGTCCATTGCTTGTGAAGTGCATTGTAATTTTTCAGTTCAGTCTTACCTCTCTCAGGCACTGTTTTGAGGTGGAGGATATTCCCTGAACTTGGAAAGGAAAAGATGGAGGTCCAACTCAGTCACAGCCTCAAAAAAAAAAAAAAAAAAATTTGCACATGACCATTTTATAATTATCTAAATTCAATTTAAAATAATTAAACTGGTAGGTGAACTTTGGCAATGTACAGATTTTGCATGAAATGCATGTGTTGAAAAAATTGTGCAATTTCTTATTATCAATGTGAAGCAACTACACCTTACCACTTGCTCTGTAATGGTCTGCTAAAGAAACTGAAAGTGCTAATGAGGGATGTATGCATGATGAGCACTAGGATTCTAGTGTATATTACAGATACACTACTACTGCTCTCCCAAAGCTCATTGTGGAATAGCATATAGCAAAGCTGTGAGCACTTCTGATTTTGCACCTATCTTCTATAAACACTGGCAATGCAATAATATTGAGCGTGTGCCATCTGTGGTCACGTCTGTTAAATTTTGAAACACTCCTTGAAAAGCTTTTACTGACATCTTATGTTAAGAAAAACTACAAATTCAGGGAAAAACCAGTAATTCCTTACTCAGGAACTATATTGTATGAGTAAAGACACAAGGATTTGACTCAAAATTTGCAGTGTGTTTTACATATAAAGGGTAGAAATACCATCTGCTAATGTACTTTTACAAGTTACAGAAAGCAATTGCACACATTGCACGCATGGTTCTAGTGGCTTGGGGATATGTTCCTCAGCTATTGCTTGGACAAATATCTAATGTGTCATTAAACCAGCTGGACTTGCTCCTTTGTAGGTTATCCCATGGTGCTATTGTCTGCCATGGGATTTCCTGTACACAGATAGCTGGTGAAAAAGACTCACTGATACATAATTGTATCATATTCCTGCAGGTCATTATGGTTTTCCCAGACATTAGTGGTTGCCGTCTGCAAAACTACCTCTCTTGCTGGCACCCAGGAGTGTTCATGAAATCCACTTCACTTATTTCCATTTTCAGCAGGTATTTTTGGTTTATGATTGCAAACAGCTGTGGACATGACTGAAACTTCAGTAGAGGCCAAACTGGCTGGCCTCTGTGCTTTGGGGCAAGAACATCACATTTGGGAGCAGGCACCATGACATTCATAAAAGATAGGAAAAATAATGCAGGCTATGAAAATCCAGATAATTAAATGTGGTTTGGGAAAACAACATGCTTTTTGAAATGGGAATCAAACTTGAAGCTTCCATCAGAATGGTGGTTAAATGGTCCCTGCTAACCCAGTACTGAGATGGACTAGAATACAAAATAAAAACATCACAGGCATTTCGTGCCCATATTGGGCCGCACTGAGCCAGACCTGGCTGCAGAGAGCAGGGATGGTTGGATATGATTAAGTCTGAACTTCAGCTCTTGTTCAGATAAGCATGCATATCCAAGCCTTCTAAAATCAGAACAGGACTTGTTTCTGGTCACCATCATAAGCTGAATGTGAAACACATGCACAGACTCTTCAGAAACTTTGAAGAAAATCAGGCGAAATTCACTGTAGAAATGTGGGGATTGTTATTCTTTTCTGAATCAATTTGTTGCCTGCCTCAAGCAGTGCCAGATCAAGGCCAGGGTGGGTGGGGGAGTGCCACGGGGGGCAGGCCAGAGGCTGGTACTCCTGCCTCACCCCGGGCTAGCTGGTGAGCAGCCAGCCAGGGGCCTGGGCAGGCAGGTATAGTGGCAGCAGCATACCACTCAGGCCAGCTGGCCTGGATTTTGCAGGGGCCATGGGGGGCCCCCCTTTAGGCCAGGGCCCCCACATTAATCCAGCCCTGGCATCAAGAGAGGCTTTCTGCAAATCAATCTTCTCCCCCCCCCCATCTCAAGTCAGGCACCCTAAAATTAAGGCCCACCAAAAATCACCAGTGAATTTTGCAAATGTTGGCCTGACGGCCAAATGGATTTATTTTTAAATAATCATTACCCTTCGTTGGACAGAAACTTCCTGCCCAAAATGAAGTTTATGGCTGAGTTCCCCAGAACAGAGGTGATAATCATGGAAACAGTGACACAAATCAAACTGCAGCACAAGTAGCAATAAAGCTTCACGCCTGCTTAGTCATTTCATTTTTCTTATCAAATTGGACCTGCTCCCACAAGACACTGTGACACTTGCCTTGTGTGTCTGACAACAGTTAAAATCCCTCAGATATGTGTGACTTTAACAGCCAGCGTGATTACCAGTCAAAGTATTAGCTCTAGTGATAACAATAAAGCTTTAGAAACACCACACCCTCACACGTCTGGGTAAAGTCAGCATACAGTCCTGTTTGCCTCCAAAATGCACCCTCCCTGTTTTCACTGTTATCAGTTTAATACAGTGATCTGTCACTATCCCAACAGAGCTATCATTTAACTAGCCCTACAGCATGAAAGGGAAGGCAAAATCCTGCTTGGTGTCACCTGCTTGGTGTTACCTGCTATTGAAACACTTATTAGCATGTTTGATAAGGAATCTGTAGAATAATGGCCAGTGGACAGCTCCTTATATTGCTGTGCCAAGGTGCCACACTGCTACAAATGGGGCAGGACAGTCAATCAATCCAAAAAGGACATGAATTGATAAACTTCCCTGAGTCTTTATTTGAGCTAGCATCCAAAACTGTGCTACATACTTTGCAGAAAATCCAGAGCTGTACTGTCCCTGAAGTTCACTATGCACATGATTGCTATTAGGCATGATGAAATCAGTGAAGGTGACAAACTGCCAGGAAGGGATGAAAAGGGCTAGGGTTGTAATAACACACACCATGAAAGTCACTTGGCACAAAGCAGGTATGTCTCCTGAGATGTAATATTGGCTCCACTGAAGTCAATAGGGGTTTTGCTACTGATTTCAATCAGGCCAGGCTTTTGTACTAGCTGTTTTGTTATTGTTTGTTAATCAAGAAAATAAAACTGATAAAGCTTGTTGGAAAATTAGAAGTGATGAGTCACACAGAAGATTTCAGTTTTTTGGTGAAAAATAAAAATAGTTCAATCAACCTCCCCTCCCCCCAATTACACTAAATAGCCTAAGAAGCAAGGAGTCCTGTGGCACTTAAAGACTAACAGATTTATTTATCGCATGAGCTTTTGTGGGAGAAAATCCCACTTCGTCAGATGCTTTGAATTTGTTGTTACTGTATGACCTGATCCCATGTCTTATACTCCCTTGCATTTATTTTCATCCCATTCTGTAAATTCCCCCATCTTCACGGCATTTGACGAAGTGGGATTTTCTCCCATGAAAGCTCATGCAATAAATAAATCTATTAGTCTTTAAGGGCCACAGGGCTGCTTGCTTCTTTTGCTGAATTTGACTAACACAGCTGCCCCTTTGGAACTTGATTAAATAGCCTTTGGCAGCTATTCAATGCTGCAACAGCACCTCCATGAAAGTCATAGTTTGAGTACCTCATTTTCTGTTTCCACCTCTAGGCTGGGCTCTGTGGCTGGCCTACATCTCTATGATGCGCCGTGGTCTCCTTTCTCAGTGAAGTGAGATGGCATACTAAGGGATACCTAGTCACCCTTTTCTCAGCATCCAGGAAGATGTACCTTCAGGAGATACACAAATAAAACTAAGGTCCCCTGAAGATTTGACTAGCACTCTGTGAACACAGAGCCTGGATTGGACACAAAAACCTGGACTGCTCAGTAGAGCTGGATTAACCTGCCTGGGGGCCCTGGGCTGCCCCCCCACCATGGAGCCCCACATTGCTTGGAGCCCCAACCTCTACCGTGGGGCTCCCATCCCCCAGCACGGTAAGCTGAGAGTGAGCTGTTGCTTGGCGGAGGACCCCAGGGCCAGAAGGTACTCCTGGCTTGGTCCCATTCCAACCAGTCTGCCCCCAGGGATGGGTCCAGCTGATGCACAGTGTGGCCCCCTGTGTAGCGCCCCCCCACCCCGCCCAGGGCCATAGAAGACCACATTGGAGTGGAGGCTGCACCACATGCCAGCCAGCCGCACTCCCCCAAGTGGAGCAAGCAGGTGCTGGCCCACCCCCCAGACCAGCCAGCCCAACAGTGGGAGCACAGAGCCTGGTTTCCAGCCCCAGAGCCCCCCCGCAGCACCAGCACTCCCACAAACCCCTCCAAACACTATCGCTGAACCAGGGCGAGGAGAGCTGGATCAGGAGTTTTAGAGACTGGAATCCCCCCCCTTGCGATAATCCAGCCCCTCTGCTCAGCACCTGGTTTGGGCTGGGAACTCATCTGAGTTTGGCCAGAGGAGGTTCTGGAGGGTTTGGCGCCTGTGACAGAAAGTTGGCAGGACACCAAGGGTTAAGCAAGCCCTCTGCCACTGGAGTCTTAATTAAGGGGTGAGTGGAGCCGCTGGGAGAGTTGGCAGGATTGGGTCTGGTGAGGAGCAGCTTGTAGGATCACTCTGCCAAGCCCTAGAAAGGCTCCAGGGAGTGTGCCAGCTTGAGGGAGCTGCAAGGTCTATATGGCAAAAGTGGTGCTGTGAGGCAAGCTACCATGATTAGGGGCTGAGGCTACATGGCCGTAGGTTGGACTGTTCCTGTATATGGTTGGTGGTAAATAAATAAAGAGCACTGGAGGAAAGCACAAAACAGAGGACTGGGTGTGGTTTGTGGGCACAGAAACTGGAGGATAGGGGCTGTGCAAGCCTGCTACAGTGCTCTATCTGAAGTAAAACAAGCAAGGAGTCCTGTGGGAGTGTGACCTGTCCCTGTGACTGACACTTCCCTGCATTTATTTGCCTCCCATTCTGTAAGTTCCTCATCTTCAAAGCATCTGACAAAACGAGACCTTCTCCCATGAAAGCTCATCTGATAAATAAATTTGTTAGTCTTTAAGTGCCACAGGACTCCTTACTTGTTTTAATGAACTAGACCCGGGGTGGCCAAACTTATGGAACTGAAGAGCCACACACGTTGATTATTAAACCTTCGAGAGCCACACTGAGGCATATAGCCAAATACTTTTACCTATTCCAAAATGACTAATTTTAAAATTCATTGCACACTTTATCATCAAAAGACCGTGCTGCACTTCTCCCCACCATCCTGACCATGCCACTGCTTCTCCCCATCATCCTGACCCCCTCCCTAACACCAAGGCCCTCCCCAGCATCTCCTTACCTGGCTGCTCCAGCGCCTAGGCACAGGTTGGGACTCTCTCCCCTTACTTTAAGCCCTGCCTGGGCTGAGCATCCAATATAGCTAGGCACAGGCTGGGCTCCCCCTCAGGGCAGGAGATTTAAAACTCCTAGGCTGGTGCTGCTTTGCTCTGGCTTTCTTCCAAGAGCCGGACTTTTCATTCAAGAGCCACATGCGGCTCCCGAGCCACAGTTTGGCCACACCTGAACTAGACTAACACGGCTGCCCCTTTGGAACTATCTAAAGAATACTGTTTTTCCATTAAACTATTGAAAATAAATAAGTAAATAAAATTTCCTCTTAGGATGAGGCATCTTAGCCATTTCTCTATGTACATTTTTTCCATTATGATAAGCGTCCTCTCTTGATGTAAAGTATTCTGCAATTTAAAGCCTAAAAAGAAACACACACCCAATTTAACATAGCCCATTTGTTAGACTCTTGACTCAGGGAAAAAAATCCAAAGTTCACAATGACATTGTTGCAAACTTCCAAAACAGTAGTAGTAGTAGTAATAGTTATAATAATAAATAATTCTTTAAGACAGCACAGGCTATAGATAAAATGATCCTTCCACATCAGTGGTGATGCTATCTAGATTAGGAGTTACCATTTATGTTATTTAATATCAATGTTGCAAAATTACAGTAGTTCGCACAAGATACACCATGCCAGATACCATTGGAAAGGTTATAATTTGCTAAATATAATAATGTCATTTATGAGTATGTAACATCTGTGTATCTGAAGTTACAGTTTTAGTTATAGAGTTTTCCATGTTCAAGCATCTGATGAAGTGGGATTTTCTCCCACGAAAGCTCATGCAATAAATAAATAAATAAAAGTGAACAAAACTAACACAGCTGCCCCTTTGGAACATTCCCACCTGGTGACCCTTCCTGTGGACACTTTAGCCAAGTAACAAGTAATGACTGCTCCTATGACTCAACAAAGTGTGCAAGACTGGTGACTTGCTTACATGGCCCTGGACCCCATCTTGTTTGTGTAAATTTCTATAAGCTTAGCTAGAACAAAGAGCATCTGCCCACAGGGCAGAAGGGATATAAGGCCCTGAAAACCATCAACACCTTGTCTTCATTCCTGCTTCCTACCTCTAGATCGACTTATCTGCAAGTTCCATAGGGGCAGCTGTGTTAGTCTAGTTCAATAAAACAAACAAACAAGGAGTCCTGTGGCACTTAAAGTTTAACAAATTTATTTTTTGTATGAGCTTTTGTGGGAGAAAAATCCATCTGACGAAGTGGGATTTTCTGTCATGAAAGCACACACAAAAAATAAATTTGTCAGTCTCTAAGCACCACAGGACTCCTTGTTTGTTTGTTTTATCTGCAAGTGAAGCTGTGAAACAATGGCTGAGACCCATCCAAGTACTGGATGTACACCAGAGGGACTGTACAGGCCTGCAAACTCCACAATTACACTGAGAGTCTGATAAATATGGACTTTAAAGTAATTTCTATGGATCTGATTGCTCTGACCGTACAACATCTCTTATTTGTTTATTTTCTTTTCTTTTAGACCATTAGTTTTAGTTACTAAAGGATTGGCCAGCAGTGTGGTATTTTACGTAAGCTCCAAACTCATAGGGTATGTCCACACGTCTCTTTTATTTTGAAATAACACTGGTTATTTTGAAATAAAAAAGATTAGGTCCACACAATGTTTTCTTATTTTGAAATGACGGGCTCTGTCATTTCGAAATAAGAACCGTCATTTCGAAACAGCTTAAACCCCATTCATTTTGAAACGGCTGTTATTTCAAAATGGTTATTTCGAAATAAGGCCGTTTGGACATGTTGTTTCAAAACAACACCATTGTTTCAAAAGAACAATTTCAAAACAATATGTCCAAACGGCCTTATTTCAAAATAACCATTTTGAAATAACAGCCATTTCGATAGCAGGCTTTCCCTTAATTCGAATGAACATTTTCTTAATTTGAATTAACTTATTTCAAAATAACGATGTGTGTGTAGACATAGCCATATTGATCTAGTAATGTGGCTGATCCTTTGGGGTCAGGAGAATTTTGTGTTAAAGAACATGGAGTTTTATAACATATGTCTTTCCTGGACATAATGACTGATTGGGAGCCTGAGACTGAAAAGCAATAAGGGGACTGTGTAGCTTCTTGGTTTTAGTTTCTTGAAAATCACTGTGGGGATCAGAGAAACGCTGGTTGGTAAATCTTCCTGCAGTGTTAACCACCTGTTTGAGGGAATCTGCTCTCTTTTTTCAGTCAGTCTTGATCATAGCATTTTCAGGTGAGCTACCCTATGCACTGACAGGTCATGGGAGAAAGGAAAAAGGTGTAATCAGGAGTCAGAAAAAAGCCTCTGATAAAACTCTAGTACCATCTGGAATAATAAAACCCAGCATAGCTAATATTTCCCAGTAGCTTTGAGAAGCCATTCAGGAAAGAATTTAAAAAAACAAACAAACAAAACTTCATAACATTGGCCTTTCATTATGACATTTAAATGATATTTTACAAATAAATAAATAAATACATAAAAAGAAGATTAAAAGAGCAGTCATGCAGGTATTATCTTGATGGAGTACCATGATGTTTTATTCAACTGAGAAGATGTGATAACAGCATGCAGCTGTACAGAGGGAGCTGTCATACATACATGAGGGAGGATGATGTGCAGCCTTGATGATGTTGTTAAGCAATGAAGAAGAAAAATGTGATGTAGGGTTAAGCAATTTTAGTCAAGATTCTCCCATGCTGAGGAGGCTGAGTGGGCTGCTAATCAGGATCAGGCATTTATCCCAGCTGAAAGGAAAGGTGTGTGTTTCTGCTGATCAGTTAGAGGCAAAATGAAAGAAATCGTCGGGACAGAGAACCATGCTGCTTTTGCTGTGTGATGGCTGAAGAGTGGCTTGCGTGAAATGAATTGTTGCTGAATCCCAGTCCTCTTCTTGAGAGATAATAGAGATGACTTGAAGTCATAGAACAGGAATGTTGTGTTTTTGCAGTTTGTAGGGTTTAGGGATGAGTGTTGGCTCAGCCTTCATAAAGTTAAGGGGCCCTGGTGAACTGCAGCTCAAGTGCATATCTGGAACACTTCCAAATCTTGGGAAGGTGGTTCTGTGGATTCAAGGTTTTAGTAGGGGCCCATTTTTAATGGAGACGTGTCTCCATCACAAAACCACAATCACCACTGACCTCATTTTTAACAGCCCCCATGGAAATCAAAGGCCAATGACTGAATGGGCATGGAAACTGTCTGCCTCTTCTACCTCATCACCATGGTATCTGAGCACATTCAAGCTCAGCAGCTGGCTGCTGAAGGCAGGGGTAGGCAACCCCCAGCACGTGTGCTGACAGTGGCATGAGAGCCCATTCACAGCGACATATGGCCCTCTTTGCAATGCCACAGAAACTGTGGCTCCTGCCACTGAAAGCCGCTCCAGACAACTTCTTTCAGGGGCAGCTGGAGTGCAGAGAGTCCCCATCATGCCCATGTTCCAAGTATGGTGCGGAAAGAAGATGCCTAGAGCAGCTTCTCTCCATGATGTGCAGCCACCTAGGAGCCACTCTGGGTAGCTTCTTTTCTCAGCATGCCTGGGGAACCCCCAAGAGGAGCTGCTCCAGGCGTCTTCTTTCCATGGCATGCCTGGGGACCCCTGTCCCCAGGCTTGCTGTCAAGAGGAGCCACTACAGGCAGCTTCTTTCCACAAGTGGCTCCTTTCAGCAGCATGCCATAGAAGTGCCCGCTCCCTGCCCCCCAACCTCCAGCCATGGCTGCCACCAAATTTTCAGGCAGCTGTCACTTTTACTTCTGTACTTTGGAGGGAGCCACTGGCACTGGCTGACAGTTGAGAAGGAGGGGCCAGCACAGGGGTCAGCAAAGGTTGCTGACCCCTAGCTTAAGGCAATCTGACACTGTCGCTGTCTTTGCTGTGCCTGCCCTATAGCTGTGGACTAAGAAGCATTTTATCTGCACCTTGCTTTGTTAAAATAAAACAATTCCTTTCCACAACTGAATCTGGCTTTTTCCTTTTTTTTTTTAAGCAGTCCTGCTGTATGTGAGGCCAGGCAGCATCTACTGTGTTCACAGGAAATCTTTTCCACATGGAAGGGTGCCCGCCTTCTCCATGTGGAGTTTCTTCCTATAGAGCCCTTTGGGAGAGTGATTTTTGCATCCTTCAGCATGTACCTTGATACACATGTAACATCCAGGTGGCCAGACAGAGTCTGCCTTGCAGACAGGTCTGGCCAGAGAAGGGTGTGCGCAGGGACACAGCAAGGAGACCCCCTTTGCCCCAGGGGCACCTGTTCCAAAACCCCCAGAGTGACCACACACACACACTGGGATAGCATGGGGTTATGGGAATGGGGAAAGGTTTATTTACAGAGGTGCAAGGGGAAATCAACAGGGGAGATGGGGCAGCAGTAACACAGAGTAACAACTAACACACGGCCCTGCAAGGCCCAACAATGCAGCAGGCTGGAGGCAGACGTGAGGTCTGTATCTGCAACATGAGTTCAGGAGTCGAATCAAATCGAATCATAGGGTTGGAAGGGACCGCATACCTTCTGCAGTTAAGAAGATGTCCCAGCACAGTTCTAGTCCAGTGTTCAGTCCAGCAACTCCTAGTCTTCGGTGCCAGCACTTTCCCAGCAAAAAAACTTCTGATGCCTCTTCTGCCACCCTCTGCGAACCCAGAGCGACACCCTCCCCATTTGACTACCTACAACCTCCCCCCTGTGTCCCAGGTCCTGTACTCACGGCCCCACGGCTCCAGATGGCCAGTCACTGGATCCCGCTCTGTCCTTGGGCAACTCTCCCCAGCACAGTGTCATTCTGTGGGTGCTGACCTGGCATCCCAGGTCAGCCACTCTGTCCTCCCTGGCTTCAGGCAGGGCCTCCCTCTGCTGCTTCCTTCTCAGGGCCTCCAGCTGCAGCCCCCCTCCACAACTCCACACCTTCCTCCCTCAACAATCAGTCCCTCTCCCACAGGGCAAAGATTTAAAGGAACCACGCTCCTTAAGACCCCAGGGGGTTACACACAGGTGAACTGTATCCTGGCTAAACAACTAAACAACACATAATGTCGGCCTGGAAGCTGTCAGGGAACTGTACAAGACAAATTTTTTTCTCTCTTTGGAGCTGATCAGCAGCAGAATTGATTTGCTTTGTACCTCTAGGACGGCCATGAAGGTTCGAAGAATATACAACACAGGCAAAAAAACTCAACGGGAGCCATGAGTACTGAGCATCAACCAGGATCATGCAAGTCATTACAGTGCTGGCAGAAGCAGGCCCTTAGGGTATGTCTGGACTGCTTCTGAGCACACCTCTCTACCCCAATAGGAGGACAGCTGCTAGCTCTGCTCACACTAGCACTATAAAAATAACAATGTGGAGGCTGTAGCATGAGTGGTGACACAGACTAGTCACCTTGGCTTGAATGCAGCAGCTTAGGTGGGAAACTTTGTACTCAGATGGATACGACATGGCATAATAGCCATGCTGCTATTGTTAGTGTGCTTGCTTGAGCAAAGTGAGCTGCTGTCTCTCTCCCCAGGCTGATGAACAACTGGTGTTTGTCACAGCATGTGGCATGATTTGTGAGCAACTTCTCTGCACATCCCTTTCAAGGAAACATTCTCTAGTTACTAGAGCAGGGCACAGGAAGTGGAAGCCTTGACGCCTTCCCTGAAATCAATAACAAAACTCCTTTTGACTTCACCAGGATCATGATTTCACCCTAAGCTGTTTCCAGCTCTGCCTGTGAGTTGCTACATATCTTCATGCAAGATCAGCACAGTGTTATGGAATATTCTGATGAGAGATGCAATATAAAAGCAGGGTGTTCACCACATGATTCCCAAAGGTGCTGAGCAGCAGAACCACCCATTGAAGTGAAAGGCAGCTGCGATTGCTCAGCCTCGCCGATAATCAGGCCATATTAACCGCACTATAGTGAACTTTGTGAGACTCAAGCATTAAAAAATGAAGATGTCAAATAATCATAAAGAGGTAAATAAACAGGACACTCATTGCACTGAAGGAAGAGCAGCAGCCTGGAACACCACTGTTTGCAATGGTAAAAATTGATCCCTTGCACATCAGCAGCAATAACATCCATGAGAAGGAGAAGACTATTCTGTCTTCATCAACTTCGTGTCCCAGTTCAATGAATCTCAGTTTCATTTACATTAGCCACAAGGCTAATGTGATTGCCTGTGGGGGATTCATTAGTAGAGTTTAATAGAAGAGACAGCTTGCAGAAAAATAAAGTGTATGGCTGCTTCAATCAGATGATTCTGGTATTCATTTTATGAAGTGTATGTGTGTGTGTGTTAGCTGTAGATATATAGACACAGAGTGCATGATGGCATGTGGTGCAGCATAGCAGTCCTGGGATAGATTTGCAAAGGCACGAAGGGCAATTAAGAGCTCAACTTTCATTTGCATCTTTGAAACTCTACTCCTGGCTCAACATGACCCTAGAGAGGATGCTTTACTCACCTCATTATAGAGGCGAGCCCCAAATGAGTGCTGCTGAAGTCTGTATACCCAACAGATATTACTATAAATCAAGCCTATGCTGCCGCTATTGCAGAGACAAACATTTTAGGAATGTTTTAGAACAGAGATATTTAAACTTTTCCCTGGATTTGACTACATCATGAGTGTCTTATGAACCATCTGGCCTCCAACTGGCAACTCAGCAAGCCACAATGTTGTACTAGGTTCACCTAAGCCCCGTCAACTGCCTGGGGAATTTAGCAGGTGACTAGGGTTATCAGATACCAAAGCATGGAAAGGAGGAAAGGGAAGTACAAGATGGAGAACATTGGAGAACACATGGAGAAAATGCAGTATTAATGTAATAATCTTCTGTTTTTAGGGGGCCCTGGAACACTTCCTCCTAAAAATAGGGTGTTCTGAGGTGTTCCAGCATGCTTTAATCCCTGTAAGTAAAAAGGCAGACAAAATCATGTTTTTTTAAAATGCCTGCTGGGTGGAAGACATGAAGGGAAAAAGGACGACATGTCCTCCTTTTGCCTGACATCTGGTAACCCTATCTCTGACCAGTTCTGGTTCAAGCAGAGGTGGAAGGGTTCAAATGAGTCAGAAAGTAGAGGTTGTGAGCCCTGGTTCCCCAGGAAATCAAAGCTGACAGGTAACATTGCCCCTGTGCAGAATGAGTGAAAAGTGCATCTAAAACAAATTAGAATGAATGGATCAGTTCAGAGAACAGGTGCAGTGGAAAGTGAGAGCACCCAGGAAGCCCCCACTGGCTCCCCAATGGTCAGATGCACAGCCCCACTTTAAGTTAAAATTTCAGGGGGGGATGGCATCTTTAATTTACATTGCTGATGGAAGCCTTTCCACACCTCACCAGACATGCCCACTCCCATGGCCTCACTTCACTGCCCTCAACACAACTCTTTGCTCCTTATGCCAGACACAGGAGGCAGCAACAGAGCAGCTGCAGGAAGCCGTATAGCCCATTCCATCTGCTCTTCTTCATCTGAAGGCTCCTCCTACAGAGTGAGAAGTCTCCAAAGAGACTCTCCAGCTGGCGTGAGCTCACTTTGCAGTTCTGACTCACAATGTTTCAAACATGATGTTCAGCTCACCCAATAAAAACATATTTAGATTAAGGTTTCCAGCTGCCTTGACTGTGCCTTCCTGCCTTAGGCAATGCAGCTCACACAGTCATTTATCAAAAGCAGTAGACAGTATGGCTGACAAAAGTCCCCATTCCACCAATCAGCTCTAAGTATGTAAGTACGTGGCTGGCTAGAAATATTTTTTGCATCACTTGTTTGACAGTACTACTATCTATTCCCCAGGCATCACCAGGGTATGTGACAACATCCAGTCAAGTCAAGATACTTTAATACACTCATTTTTATAACCTTTCTATCTCAGTTTAGTAAGGATTTAGTTCCCTCAAGCTGAACATGATAGCGCATGATGAGTGTTGGAATTTGGCAATTCCAAGGCAGCCTAATAAAATAAATCAAACTAGCAACTGACACAGAAAAATAGTTATTCCTTTGAAGTACTTTTCTGCAAACCACGTACAAACCAAAAGAAAAAGACACCAACAAAGAAAGTTCATAATGCTCCTTTATATATCCATGGTATGCCCACACCTTGAATACTGCATGCAGTTCTGGTCACCCCATCTCAAAAAAAAGATATATTAGAATTATAAAAAGTACTAAGAAGGGCAATAAAAACGATTAGGAGTATTGAACAGCTTTCATACAAGAAGAGACTTTAAAACCCGGGACAGCTTGGCTTTAAAAAAACATGACTAAAGGGGAATATCATACAGATCTATAACATCATGAATGGAGCAGAGGACGTGAGTAAGGAAGTGTTATTTCACGTAACATAAGAAACAGGGGTCACCCAATGAAACTAATAGGCAGTAGGTTTAAAATAAAACATAAGGAAGTACTTCTTAACACAACACACAGTTAAGCTGTGGAATTTGTTGCCAGGGGATGCTCTGAAGACCAAATGTATAACAGGGTTAATGAAATATTAAACAAGCTCATGGAGGATAGATCCCTCAATGGCTAGTAGCCAAAATGGTCAGGGCTGAAACTCCATGTTCTGACTGTCCCTAAGCCTCTGATTACCTGAAGCTGGGACTGGACAACAGCTGATGGATCACTTGATGATTGCCATGTTCTGTTCATTCCCTCTGATGCACCTTGCACTTGCCACTGTTGGAAGACAGGATACTGGGCTCAATGGGCAATCGGTCTAACCCAGAATGGCCATTTTTATATTCTTCTGAAAAACGATAGCTAGAGCCCTGCAGATCCACATGTATCCACTGCAGAGCCACCTGAATCTGCATCCGCGTAAACAGGTGCGGATAACTGCAGACCCATTGCTGCAGATTGACCCACGTATGAGGATCCTATTTTTAATCCGCTCACTGTGCAATCCGTCACTGCAGCTCCTGCTCTGATCTGTGTCAGCAGCACACAAGGGAACAAGGAAGCGCTCCAACCAATCATAGCTCAGTTCTGGTTGTGGTCTGCCAGTCAATCAGAGACTCAGTGAGGGGCTTGGAGAGTCACTGCTCACTGTCAGCTGGCCTTTGATGGCCTCATTCCCCATGACCTCCTTGCCCATTTCTTCCTTTTCATGTTTGCAGTTCGCATGCCATGCTGTCAATCAGAGATTTCATCGGTGGCCAAGGAAATCTGATTGACAGCACACTGTGCCAACCACAAACATGAAAAAGAAAAAGTGGGCAGGATCCATGTAGGGAATGAGCCAAGCAAAGGCTGAAGTGTTGACTCTGAGCCCAAGCTCAGTTGCGGATGTGGTTACGAATGTAGCTAAAACTTGGCATGCAGATTACAGACTGGATTGATGCTATTACTGAGCAGATGCAGCGCCACATTTTTGTAACACGCAGGGCTCTGACGATGGCATGAAGGGACTGAGCATCAGGATTAAAACTGGGTAGAAATTTTCCACCATAACACTGATTCATTTGCTGATTTGTCAGAACTGGAACATTTTCCAGATGCAATCCATTTCACCAGAGTACAGTGCAACCCAGGTAGGGTTCGGTTAGAAACCTGGATACCTGCTAGCTCACCCCCCTGGCTCCTCAGATGCTCACCTGATAGGTTGATGGGAAGCCTTGACTTCCAAGGTTTGCAACACCAGAATAGCTATGCCAATTGGCCTGGAGCTGAAGACCCAAAAAGTTCCAGGGTTACCTCTCTGAGGCAGCCCCCAGATGGACTGCTTCAGGGCTGCATTCCATTTTGAAGAGAATTTCAAAGCTTTTGGGGGTTTGCATCTAATCAGAACAGAACCAAACTTCAGAAGATCAAAATCCACCATGAAACCCCAACCAGGAATATTCTATCTACTACCTAGAATCCATAAAAAAGAAAACCCTGGATGCCCCATCATCTCAGGCATTGGCACTCTTACAGCAGGTTTACCTGGCTATGTGGACTCCCTCCTCAGAACCTATGTTATGAACATCCCTAGCTATCTTCAAGATACCGTGGATGTCCTGAGGAAAATCCAATCCATTGCTGAGCTTCCTGAAAACACCATCCTGGCCACTATGGATGTAGAAGCTCTTCACACCAACGTCCCACGCAAGGATGGATTAGAAGCTATTGCTAGCACCTCTGTTTAATATGCAGAAGGTCCTGGGTTCAAGCCCCAGGGGGTTGGACTTGATGATCTCATGAGGTCCCTTCCAACCCTGTGATTTGATTGATTGATTGATTGAAACAGAATGACCTGTATCTGCACAACTCTAGTCAGAAGAGCTAGGTTCTGTCTTCGGTTCTACCATAGACATTGGTCAAGTCAGCTCCTCTCCCATGCCAAAGCTTCTCCAGCTACAAAAACTGCATCAAAGAAGGACTATGAATCTTAATGTTGATAAAATGGTATTGATATTTTTGACAGAACCCATATCCTTCTAGTCAGTCAACATAACTGAATGTTATCATGGCCAGATTCTCATTCACACAAGAGTTTCTTTACACTGCATAGATACAGAGGCTGGAAAGTGAAAGTTAATTATATTTATACCCATGTTAAAAAGCCCCTTTACACTATCAGCGTGGTATAATGAGAACCTAAAGCAAATGAGAGTCTGGCCCGTCCAGTCTTTTTAATGTATGTAAACATGTGTTGATGTGTTATGATGATACTTTACAGATGTTTGGCAGCATGTTCTACCCTGTTAAATGCTGTAAATAGATCCATTACAGCTTCCATTACATGCAATAAATTGTCAGAGGAACGATATATTTTGCAGTCAGTCTGCAGCATTCTGATTTGCTTGTTCATAATGGGATGCATTAATTTCCCCATGACTGGTATAATTAATTGTATCTGTGCTTTTCAGCTGTGCTGTGTTTCTTGCTTGCATACTGCTGCTGTTTTTCCCTATAGAAAGGAACTAATGAACACAGGACTGATTGTCACACCACTTTAATTGCACAAACAGCTTAGAAGGCGAATGCATTTCTAAGGCAAATGTATTATTTATACTGTTTTAAAACAATATTTAAAAAGCAACTCATTATCACTGTATTAATTTTCTTCAATGCTCTGAAAATACACTTTAGTTACAATTTGATCACCAGAGCACAGGCAACAGAAGCACCATCTGACTGCACATTTCCAGAATTCTTAGCCACTTAACACTGTATCTCTACTCCGTCTCTTGCCTCCTGTTTGAATGTGTCTCCTAGGACCTGATCAAAGCATGGTCAGTAGATCTAAAAATGTCTTCAAGTGGGTGTTCTGGCTTAATGAATTTTCATAGGGTAGTGTTCTTCTAAGCTCCCAAACTGTTCAGGGAGCATCCAGGTTTATTCCATGCCCCTATTTCAGTATAACTACATCACCTGGGGATGTGAAAAGCCTCTCCTGCCAATACAGCTTTCTTTTTTGAGCGCTGCTCAGATACATTCAGTAATAGGTGTGCCCGTGCCACAGCGCACAATTGGTCAGAAACCTTTTTGCTTGTGCCTGTCAAAACAGGGCTGGTAGGCACCGCCCCCTGGCCACACTGTGGCTATATATGTGGCCACCACCCTGTCCCTCCTCAATTCCATTTTCTGCCCTCAGTGACGATATTGGAACAGCCTGCTCCTTGCGATCATGCAAGCAGCCTGTCTTTTATGAGCCACTCGCTCGAGTGGGAGAACCTCTTCATGGACGTCATTCCACCAAAAAGTGCTACTCTCACCAAGCACACAGCCTCAGAGCAAGAACATTGCTCCTACTTGCCGACCACCATGCCAGGGTTTAAACCTTGTGCTTCCTGTGAGAAGGTCTTCCTGCGGGATGACCCCCAGTGCCTGGGCGAAGTCCATCTGGTCACTGACTGCTCTATCTGTCGATCCTTCAAACCACAGACCATTAAGGACACAGAGCAAACACGCCATGCGTTGGCCTCGGAGCAACTGCAGCAGCCTCCCCGTGAAACTTTGGGGTTTCCTTTAGCACCGTGTGCCAGCTCAGGACTGGAGCCTTCACGACGCCACTCTCCTCGAGAGCAAAAGAAGATGAGCTCGGTCCCGGTGTTGGTACCGAAGCGTTGACGCCGATCTATGTCCCCCATCCGGGGGTCGCCTCAGGACCAGCAGGAGCTGGTACCAGTCCCCACCACTCCAGAGGCCTTGGCACTCCTCCTCCTGCCAAAGCCTCCAATCCCGGTGCCCCACAAGAAAAGGGGTAAACTAGCCTTCACTTCAGGAGCCTGGTCACCCTGACAGCCGTACCAAACTCCATCACTGATCTCAGTGCCAAGTTCCCCAGCACCAGAACCAGCCATACAAGAAGGCTCTGGTACCACTGAGTCCTCCCCTCTGCGCCGTGTTACCCTGCCTTCTCTGACACCACAAACACAGCCCCGTGAGGCTTCTCAATCCTCGAGCCCTGAGGAAGGTGTCTCGAAGGGGAGTAAACAGCCCCATCCATGGCGCTCAGTACCAACCCACTATGGGTACCATCCCCATGAATGGTCTCCCCAGGAGACCCCAATGGGTCCCTGCGGTACCGCTCTGCACAGCCCTGCCCCATGTCCTCTGGCACCAGACAGAGCCCTGAACCCCATGCCCTGCTTCTACACTGGGGACCTCACGTCACACTTCAACCTCCTTCGCTATGTCTGCACTCATATGGGTTGGAGGCTCATCCTCCCACGGAGCCTAGTGACACTTTATTTGGTCCAGCGTTACTTCACCTGACCCCACAACAGTTCCCCTACATTAGAGGTCTCAAGCTCAAATCACTGTGAGGGCCACATGAGGACTAGTAGAGGGTCGCATGAGGATTAGGGCTGTATTCACACAGCACTTTTGTTTCGGAACAACCTTGTTGTTTCAAAACAAAAAAAACATGTTCACACGACTCACCATTGTTTTGAAACAAGGGCGTTGTTTCGAAACAAGTTAAACCCATTTGGGGGCGAAACAACCATGTTTCGAAACCCTTGTTTCAAAACAACTAGTGTGAACATGTTGTTTCGGAACAAGGTGTTCCAAAACAACAGGTCAAGGGCTGCCCCCTCAGCACCCTGGCCAGGGAACACTCAGCACCCTGGCCAGGGTGCTGAGGGGTGTCCCCTGGCCAGCGCCTGCAAAGGAGGGCTGCAGGCACCAGCGGGGTTCAGCACAGCCCAGCGCTGCACCCTGCAGGTGCCCGCAGCCCGGCTCTGCAGGCACCAGCGGGGAGCAGCGCTGGGCTGCACTGAACCCCGCAGGTGCCCGCAGCCCCCCGAGGAAGCGAAATAGCAGGTTCACAGTGTGAATCTGCTATTTCGTTTCCTGCCTTTTTCCTTATTTCGAAATAACTATTTGTTAATTCGAAATAAGTTATTTTGAAATAAGGCATTATTTCGAAACAAGTTGTTTCGACACAACTTGTTTCGAAATAACCATCTGTGTGTGAATACAGCCTAGTATGGTAGCCTGAGGGCTGCACCACTGAAACCTTTCCATACAATGATATTGCAAATATCAGTAATGATTGTGTCATTGTGGGCCGCAGTAAATAGCTTTAGGGGCTGCATCTGGCCCACAGGCTGCATGTTTGAGACCCCTGCCCTACATCCTAGTGTACAGAACTTTGCCGTGTCACATTGGCAAACCCCTGGGTCCATTGCCCCTGTATCGGATATGGTGGGCCATAAATACCGGGCCTCTGCAGGGGACTTTCCCTTCCTCACCCACCACCCGGCACCGTCTCAAGGAATGGTGTAAGCAGTGCTAGGCCCGGGGCAGGATTCTCGCGACCCTCTCCCAGCATCGAGGGATGCGAGGGAGTTAGATCTCCTGGGGTGGAAGGCTTACTCCTCCTCCACCTTCCAGCTCTGGGTAGCCAACAATCAGTCCTTGGTAGCCAGATATGTCACAGATGTGTGGGAGTCCATGAACAAGTTCAGACAATTACTCCCACAGGAGAATAGGGTGGACTATGACACCTTCCTTGAAAAGGGCAGGATAGCGTCCCAGGGCCTGTTGTTATCTGCCTGGGACGCCGCAGACACAGCATCCCGCAGCATGGCCTCAGCGATAGCCCTGTGGCAAGCAAGATGGCTCCAGGAGGCAAGGGTGCCCCTCCTCCTCCCAGCAGGTGAT
Source organism: Podocnemis expansa (assembly GCA_007922195.1). Classification (NCBI taxonomy): domain Eukaryota; kingdom Metazoa; phylum Chordata; order Testudines; family Podocnemididae; genus Podocnemis; species Podocnemis expansa. The sequence goes on from ML682004.1 coordinate 39,733,496, forward strand.
ACTTGACCTCCCCTTTGAAGGTGGGCTCCTGTTCCTGGACGAAATGGTTGCCATGCTCTGTAGTGCCCAGGACCCCCGAGGGGACGTAAAATACTTAGGCATGTTGCCTGCCTTGCCTACGAGCTGCCCCCTAGCCTGTAAGGGGTAGTCAATGCTTCCTCTATGCCCTTTAGGTTTGCTCTACCAGGTACCTACCACCCTTCTTAAGGTCACGAGTACAGTTTGAACTGCAGAAACCTCTCATTGCTTTCATTGGTGGGCCAACTGGCCTGACATCAAACCAGGGTTCCCACTTCCCCCCCCTCTTGGGAGAACATCACCTGGTCTAGTTTGAGTACCAGGAGGAAAATGTACCTACCCTGCATGGGAGGGCGACCCCAAGACAAAAGCCTAAGCCTGGGTACTGCCCTCTCCCCACAAGTATCACCCAGTGGGTCTGTCGGAATCCACTAAGGATCCCGCCTCTGTGGGGGATGCCCCTCCCTGCATCCTCTCCAGCCAGCTCCATACCTTGTTTACCTTCAAGGACCCATAAGGGTTAACACCTGGGTAGCCCTCTCATTTAGCTCGGAAGAAGCTACCCTCAAAATCAGGGACTGCTTGGGTCATGGCTACAGGAGCCCTTCTCTCACCTGCCCTCCCCTATCCCATAGCGGAACACGCTGTCACTAGGCAATGCAATGGGTTGTACGCGTGAAGGGGCTAAATAGCCTGCACTTCCACATGCTTCAAGCGACCAACAGGTATCCATCTCCCCATAGTCTCTAGTATTCTCCTCCCCAAAAATTTTCTTCTTTCTTAACAGGTGCTTCCTCCTAAGGTTATGCGGGGTGCCTGAAGGCTGCATATATTGTACATCCTCGAAGGCTTGCATTTTCTTTCCATCTTGGGAAGATTATCTCCCATATGCAGTTCACGAGTCTTGGACATGGGGCACTAACATTATTCGTGTCTCTGGTGACTCCCACCTTTCCAAGAATATGAATATATAAAAAAAAAAAAAAAAAACCAGATTCACCTCTCACCCCTATGGGTGGTATGTGTCTTCCTCAACCTCAGGTCCTCTACCAGAGGCCTGGGCGTTTGAGGGTTCTGTGCAGTATCTTAGCTGTTCCTAGCACTGCAGTCTTCTGGACAGAGAGCTCTGATGTTGTTCCTGGGATCTGTTGGACCCACCCTCCCAGCTTAGGAGTCACAGCCCCGAGTGCTCCTACCACCACTGGGACCACTTTGGCCTTCACTTTCCACATCTGCTCTAGTTTCTCTTTCAGGCCCTGGTACTTCTCCAGCTTCTCATACTCCTTCTTCCTGATGTTGCTGTCACTTGGCACTGCTACATCTATCACCACCGCTGTCTTCTGGTCCTTGTCTATTACCACGATGTCTGGTTGATTGGCCAATACCTGCCTGTCTGTCTGGATCTGGAAGTCCCACAGAATCTTAGCCATGTTATTCTCCACGACCCTCTGTGGAATCTCCCATCTGGTCTTGGGAGGGTCCAGCCCATACATTGTGCAGATGTTTCTGTACACAATGCCAGCTACTTGGTTGTGCCGTTCAGTGTATGCTGTTCCTGCCTGCATCTTACATCCTGCCACTATGTGTTGAACTGTCTCTGAGGCCTCTCTGCACAGTCTGCACCTTGGGTCCTGTCTAGTGTGGTAGACCCCTGCTTCAATGGATCTGGTGCTCAGTGCCTGTTCTTGTGCTGCTATGATCAATGCCTCAGTGCTGTCTTTTAGTCCAGCCCTTTCCAGCCACTGGTAGGATTTCCCAATGTCAGCCACCTCAGCTATCTGTCGATGGTACATCCCATGCAGGGTCTTGTCTTGCCATGGCACTTCTTCTGCTTGATCTTCCTCCCATGTCTGCTGCTGCCTCAGGCATTCTCTCAGCAGCTCATCTTTGGGTGCCATCTTACTGAGGTACTCCTGGATGCTCTGGGTTTCATCCAGGACAGTGGCTTTGACACTCACCAAACTCCGCCAGCCTTCTTTCCAGCTGGTGTACAGTCTCTGGGTGTTGGATTTGGGGTGGAAACCTCCATACATTGTGAGGACCTTCCAGGTCTTCACATCGGCAGCCTCCATGTCCTCCTTTGGCCAGCTCACTATACCGGCAGGGTATCTGATAACTGGCAGGGCGTACCTGTTGATGGCTTGGATCTTGTTCTTCCCATTGAGCTGGCTCTTCAGGACCTGTCTTATCCTTTGGTGGTACTTGGATGTTGCTGTCTTCCTTGCCTCCTCATCGTGATTCCCATGTGACTGTGGGATGGCAAGGTACTTGTAGCTGGTCTGTATGTTTGCTATGTGGCCTGCTGGTAGTTCCACTCCATCAGTCTTGACTACCTTTCCTCTCTTTACTACCATCCAGCCACACTTCTCCAGTCTGAATGACATCCCAATATCCTCACTGTAGATCCGTATCAGGTGGATTAGTGAGTTCATGTCTCATTCATTCTTCGCATACAGCTTGATGTCATCCATGTAGAGGAGGTGGCTAATGGTAGTTCCACTCTTGAACTTGTATCCATATCCAGTCCTTGTGATTATCTGGCTGAGGGGGTTCAAGCCAATGCAGAACAGCAGCGGGGACAGCGCATCACCTTGGTATATGCCGCACTTGATGGCCACTTGTGCAAGCTGTCTTGAGTTGACTTCCAGTGTTGTCTTCCACAGTCCCATTGAGTTCTTGAGGAAGGTCCTTAGTGTCCTGTTGACTTTGTATAGCGCCAGACATTCACAGATCCATGTGTGCAGCATTGAGTCGTAGGCTTTCCTGTAGTCAATCCAGGCTGTGCTCAGATTGGTCTGTCTAGACCTTGAGTCTTGGGCGACTGCTCTGTCTATGAGCAACTGGTGTTTTGAGCCTCTGGTGTTGTTCCCAATGCCCTGCTGAGCTGTGCTCATGTACTGGCCCATGTGGTCCTGTAGCTTGGCGGCTATGATACCTGATAGGACTTTCCAGGTTGTGGGGAGGCAGGTTATTGGCCGGTAGTTGGATGGTGCTGTTCCCTTGTGGGGGTCTTTCATGATCAGCACTGTCCTTCCTTGTGTTATCTAGTCTGGGTGGGAGCCTCCTGCTAGCAGCTGGTTCATCTGTGCTGCTAGGCATTCATGCACTGCTGTTAGTTTCTTTAGCCAGTAGGTGTGGATCATGTCCAGTCCAGGTGCTGTCCAGCTCTTCATGTTCTTGACCCGCTGTTGGATGTCTGCTACTGTGATGGTGACTGGTTCCTGTTCTGGGAGATTGCTGTGGTCTGTTCTCAGGTCCTGCAGCCACTTTGCACTGGTGTTATGAGTCTTCTCTTTCTCCCATATGTTCTTCCAGTCCTGTTCAGTTTCTGCTGTTGGTGGCTCTGCTGTTATTGTGTTGTTGAACTGCAGCTGGGAGTACACCTTGGATGGTTCTTTGGAGAACAGGGCATTTATCTTTTTGGCCTCTGCTTCTCTAGTGTATCTCCTTAGCCTGGTGGCCAGTGCTGTGAGCCTTTGTTTAGCAGTCTTTAGGGCTTCAGATGGAGTCAGGCCCTTGTATTTTTTTCAGTAGCCAAGTCTTATCCTTAATCTCTACACCCTTCTGTAGTTCCACCAGCTGACTAACTTCTCTCCGAGCTGCCTTGATCTTATCCTCCAACCTCATTTTCCGGGGCTGGGGGGGGAATGTACTGCTGTTCTTCTTGATCATGTAGCCAAGCATCTCCAGGATTACAGAGGTTGTAGCGTATACCAGTTCATTGGTTTGAGTTATGGGGGTAGTAGGAATTGTCGTTAGGGCTCTATTGGCATCTTCTAGCATACTATCTGATGGTACTTCTCCAACGAGCCTTGGTAATCAGTCTCGAGGGTTGACTATAGCTAGTTTATCCATGATCTTATGCCTTATATCAGCTGCTGTGCTCTGTAATGGAGGGGGTGGCTGTGAAGTTCCAGCTTCAGGTGTTGGCTGCACATCTAGTTGTTCTCCCGGGTCTTCTTGTTGAGTCCGGGATGTAATGTGGAGTTGGTCTATTTCAAGTTGTAAGAGCAGCTTCCTCTTTACTATGTTGAAGCGTTGGGTAACTAGCTGTTTTTCAGTTAGCGTGGATGTAGGTCTTTTGTCCATCCATAGGTCCCTCATACATTTCATATATCCCCTCTCATTAGGTCTCCTGTTGTAATAGCATTCCATCAATTCCAGGTTCTCTTGTCTCATCCATGTATGGTTTGTTCCAGTAGCCCACTTATCATCAGATTGTCCTGGTTCCCCAACTTCTGGTGCAGCCCTTGTTAATCCAGGCAATGTCCAAGCCAGCATGACTCTCCTAGTTCGTGTCACTCTTATATTCAAGGTAGGCAAGTGAGGTGTTAGGGGGTCTTTTGCCCAAGGATCCCTGCTGGAAAGGTAGGTAGGAGGGACCAACCAGGATTTGGGCCCCGGTCTCCTGTATCAAAGGACGGCACATTTAACCACTATGCTATCCAGTCACCATATAGTTTATATCTATATAAAATATAGATATATATAAAATAATAAGAGAATGGATAATTCCTTCTAACCGGCTACTGATGGGGCTGTCTCCATGCCCCTTTTCTCCTCCATCCCCAGGTCATTGGGGTTTTTCACCTCACGTTCACGAGACTCTGTCAACTTGGTTACACCCATCCTCAAATTCAAATTGAGGGCCTTGGGACCCCTTCCCTGTCGACTGCCTAGCCTGTAGCGCATGTTCACCCTAGCTCGTAATTCCCTGGATGCACGTGCACTTTTCTACATTACTGCATAAACGCCTCCTAAGTTGAGAAACCTCTGGAACAATTATACCTCCCCTTCCCTGGTCAGGCTGTCTCAGGTCCTCCATGCTAACACACTCTAAGGACTCCTTACCCTAGCAGAACTGCTTGTTTCCTTATCTCCCTCCACTAGAAGAGGAAATCCCAGTGTCTCCTGTTGGAGCAAAGCCGCCCTTGCTTGACTAATTACACAATCCCCAAACCACCAGGTGCAGGATAAGTCCTGCAAAATCATAGTACCAGTGCGGTTTAGGATAGTCCGGAGGGGCCAAGATCATCAGCTCCCTCTTCTTCGTCTTCATAAGGACACAGTGTCTTAGAGGAAGTGGCACAAGAGCCTACAACAAGGGCCCTGCCCAGGGGAGTGGGAACACACCCATGAGATAGCCCTGCCCCAATCACTGGGAGAACAGAATCAAGGACATTTGCAGGTCCATCAGGTCAACGAGAAGTCGACCTGGGTAGTCCCTTATGCAGCCTTCTCCTTCTAGGATTGGAACGAATCCCCATCTAATTACAAAGTGGGTCTTCTTCCCATTTAACTCTGAACCCACCAAGCAGTTCAGAGGGCTCCTGGGTCTTACACCCGGCACCACTTTCTTCACTCACTTGTTCCACGAGGATCACTAGTAAAGCTGCTGATTAACGGCAATTTTTTTTATCCCTGCCACATCACACTACACTTGGTGGCCCGTTTTTCCCTACCTCCTGTATTCCAATCCGGATATCCTTTCCCCCAATTCTGTCCAGTCCTGACAGGGGTGGTCAACAGGTCCGGGTCCTGTTTTCCCCTCTTCCTTGTACATGACATTTCCCCTGCCAAACCTTACCACTCCATTCAAGGGTCTTTCTACCCAGAGCCAGAGATTCACTCCTATTCTCAACTCACTCTCCACCACATGTGTCTTGGAGAGGAATATGTTGTATGCTCCAATGGAATTTTATGGCCTTGGTCAACTGTCGCCCTTGGCCATTCCCTCCCCCTACTTGCTGCACCCCTAGCTATGGGGGAGGGGAGGGGCATGCACCCTAACACGGTGCTCATATTCCTACTCCCAACCCCTATCAAATGGAGCTGGGGTTAGTTTCCCTATGTACCTAGACCTTAAAGGTCTTCTTCCTGATTTTCCCCTAAGGTGGTAGTTCAGCCTCTTACCCTGTGGCTCGTTTGACCATTTTTGGCCTCAGGTTTTCCCTGCCCCTTCACCTGTTGGCAACTATGTCTAATCACGGGGCCTCTGAAGGGGCATTTTCTGCATCCAGTTGCTGCCCTGGGTTGCCCACTGAGGAACTAGGTTTACCAGGTGGTCGTTTATTCTCTCTGTACCACCTGGTGACTTGCTTCCTTGACTGGACCAGGGTTTTTCCCCTTCTCCCTCCCCCTTTCCGTTTCTGTCTCCATGTACTTGCTAGTAGGCTGAGTTTTTCCTCCAGGGCCCACAGTAGCTTGCCTGTCACCAGCTAAGGTACCCAATGATAGGGCTACAGCCAGGGGACATATCCAGTCTGCAGTCCTTGACAGATGCTTATCACCAGCCTCCGATGTCCTCTACTTGAAGGCACCTCACCAATCCTTGATTCGGTGGTGCACTTTCATTGTTTCCCATGATAAGATGACTTTAGGCTGCCTGCTGCTCCTGTTGATCACAGACAAGGAGTACTCAAGAAGTGTAGGCCATTATTCTTCCCCTAGGCCAGGCCTTACTACCTACCAGCCTCCCTTCCCCTGGGCCACCGGCCTTTATGGGGGTGAAATGCTGAAGGTGGAAAAGAACCCAACTCCACCCACCATCCATAAGCACCGCTAGCAGTCACCTATCACTGAATGTATCCAAGCAGCGCTCAAAGAAGAACAGTGGTTACTTACCAATAACCATCCTTTTTCAAGATGGGCTGCTTGGGTTCATTCAGAACCCTCCCACCATCCCTGCTACTCGAAGTTGATGACTTCTGGGACAGAGGAGGGACAGGGCAGCGGCCACATATATAGCAACAGGGTGGCCAGGGGGCGGTGGCCACCAGCCCTGTTTTGACAGGCTACGGCAAAAAGGTTTCTGACCAATCATGCGCTGCGGCATGGACACACCTATTACTGAATGAATCCGAGCAGCCCATCTCAAAGAAGGATGGTTACCAGTAAGTAACCCACCGATCTCCTCTCACAGAGGTGGAGTAAGTAAGCTGATGGGATAGCTCTCGCCCATCCCCTTAGAGCATGTCTATCAAAAAGCACCACATGACGTGAATGCAGTGGCCACTGAAGAACTCAGAAGGCAGACAATTTCGCTTAGGTGGACCATTGGTCTGCCCCAATATGACTGCTATTATGTTCTTATTTCCATTTCTTTGTCTAAATAGTAGCTGGGTATCTTTGTACAAATGCCTCTGAGGATATACAAGGAGTTCCTAATGATCCAAAAGGGATCCATCTTTAATACTGTCCAGTGTTTTGAACAAAAGTCCTTTGTTCCAATTAAGAAGAAATCTAAAGATATCAGGCTCTATGCCAAACATTCCACCATCAACTATCAACCCAATTTTCAATAACTAAAGTGTGTAAGAAAAACAGAGAGACTGAATATGACACTCCGGATTTAACATAGGCTACCTTGAGAGCCAATCATTTGGAATTTTAGTCTTGTGAGACATGTCAGGTCATTGGGAACTGGCAGATGAGAAAGTCCAGAAAGAAGTAGGGAAGTGGAAAAATACACAAACTCACAACTCTGCTCCCTACCCTCAGTAAATTTTCTCTCGTTATTTGAATAATAATAAAAAACTATTTAGCATTTGACTGTTCAAAGTACTTTATAAACACTAATTAACGGCCATAAGATTGTGAGAGGTGCTTTTGTAGACATCAAACAATTTGTTATTAGCAGTTATCAAGATATTAACATTTTGAAGCCTGAGTGAAGCAAGACCGTTTAACTTGGCTGTATTTGAAGAGTATTGTTCCATCCTTTGATCTTAGAGGATTAAGGCCTTGAGTGCTAGGGCCATAGGTAGCTTTGGTAATGCAGAAGAAACCACAAGTGTCACAGATATATTAAAATGTTGAATTGCCTTTGATTTTTGAATTCATCACTAATTCGTCAGTTCCTGCTTTCTCCTCTGCACCTCTGACTTTTCTTGTTGATGTTCATTTTTCTTAATGGAAGAGTGGATGTCATTCTGCCAGGCATAGAAAGTTTTCTGTTTATGAGACCTTGAATTCCAGTGTCATTTTCATCAAACCAGTCTTGATATTTCCTGGTCTTGTATCCTATGGTATATTCACGGGATAAGAGAACAGGTGTCTCAAGTCCCTCCCAGTGTGCCTCAATTCCTTCTGGGTGCTCTGTTGGTAATGTTTCTTTCAGCAATTGCTGAAATTCTCTGTGTTTGAGCAGGGCTGGCCCAAGGTTTTTTGGCACCCTAGAAGCCTGAGATTTTGGCACTCCACCCCACCCCCGTCTCCCACACCCCCAAGCCTGGCAAAGTGGCAGGCAGACACCACACGGACTGCCAGGCCAAATTGTGGCAGCAGCGCTGCTCCCTCGGCCAGGGCCAGAGCCCTGCCTGTGGTCAGATCCTGGTCTTGCTCCTCCCTTGGCTACCTTTGGAGCAGGGCAGTATGGGCTTGCTGGCTCCAGCCCAGCTCTGTGGTGCCCCCTAGCTGTTGGTGCCCTAGGTGACTGCCTAGGTCGCCTGTACGGATGGACCGGCCCTGTGTTTGAGTGAGTCCTTCAAGCACTTCATGTTTACCTTGCTCCTAATCTGCTTCCTTTCTATTCTATGTTTAGGAATGTAGTGGGGTAGATACCCCTTTCAAGGAGGGATGGGGTTAAAACCCCTACAGAAGAGTGAGTGGTCAGTGGGAGCTGGAATGACTAACTCATCTGCTTTTTCTCTATATAAGGCCTCCTCAGTCCTGACTGGCTGCACCTACCACCACCTGGTAAGGGCTTTATTAACCCTTTCCAAGCTAGTGTGTGGCAATTTCCCCACCACAGGCCTAAGTCCCAGTTTGAAAACTTACTTTGGCACTTAGGCCTCTAAGTCCATTGACTTTCAATGAGACTTAGGGTGAAATTTTCATAAGTGACCACTTTTAAAAAATAGACTTTGGTGCTTAAGTGCCACTTAAAAGCAATGGAGCTTAAGCTTGTATGTGCCCCTAAGATTTCAGGCTTCCATTTCATTTAGCCATTTTTTTTTAAATTTACCCTATACTCTCTGTCATGGTAATTAGACTGACCTATTGGAATATTTTGATCTCTTCTTTGTCCTATATAAATTTTACCAAAGTAATTAGCTGCAGAGACTCTCATTATTACATTCTAATTTCTTAAAAAGTCATCACTGTCTCTTCTGGCTTAACCCTGATAGTCTGATCTATTAGCACTGTACATCACTGCAGTACCATTCCTGAGATGATGACATATTCCAAACTTGGCAGCAGCAGGAAGGATCTACAGGGTATCAGTTTTCATTTGATTTCATTATTTTCAGCACTGAAAATGACTTTTTCAGAAAAACAAAATCAGGTTTGTGAGCAGGTGGGATGGGAGTCCATGGGGAAAGAGATGGTCTTAAAAAAATCAGCTCAGATTCTATTGGTGGTTCATGAACCTGAACTGAATTTCAAGTTCATGATGAAATATGAAACCATGTAAGTTTTAGGTTACATTATAAAATACTTGTCCAGCCCTAACTATGGTCTGTGCACTTGCAACTCCCATTGGGTGAGTCTACACTGGCAAATTAGTTCAAATTAAGCAGCCTTAATTCTAACTAACTTAGTCCCTGTCCACCATAGACTTTCACTAGTTTGAATTAAGGAATTCCTTAATTCGAACTAATGAAAGCTTAGTTTGAATTAGTAACACCTGCATTTAGTTCAAACTAAGTGCTTATTTCGATCCTTAAGTCAAACTAAGGGTAGTGTAGACCAGGATTAAGCCTTAATTTGAACTAAATAAATTTGAACTACGGCAGTTAGTTCGAATTAACAAAGTGCGCCAGTTTGACTTAACATTTAAGTTGAAGTAGTGCACTTCATTAATGTGACTTACTAATGTCAGGTTTAGTTCAAATTAAGGTTGAACTTATTAGTTCAACTTTGTTAATTCAAACTAACTTTTGTAGTGGAGACATAGCCATCAAGTCCAAATGGGAGCTTAGCGTTTCACAGGTTCAGATTCTATATATGCACATTAAACCTGCTCTCTTAAAATATGCATTTTCTTGTTCACCGGACTGTTGTCAGAATAAGTTTCTACCTACAACACAGTATTTTGAACTGCCTGCAACTGAAAATTCCATTTGTGGTAACATTGCTTCATTGCTCTGCATCTGAGCCTGTCCTGAACTTTTCTCACAAACTAGAACACAACTGATGCCTGGTTTGACTTAATTTTCTAGGGATCAGCTGGCAAAATAAAAAAATATCTGGAGCTTTACTTTCAGATTAAACTGTACCATGCATGGCATTATGATGTGAACTCCTCAGCTAAAGTAATGCAGCAGATTGGGTTATAACAAAACCCGTATTAAAATATACTTCAAAATAAAATGTGTAATAATGAAACATGGGTTATTGATAACAAGATTTAAAACAAACAAACAAACAAACAAAAAAACCACCTTACTTTCCCAAATCCTGAACTGCATAAAACTGACAGTTCCAATACACAAGTTGGGAAAAATTAATTTACTTAACTGGGTGACATTAAAGGGATCTGTTCTTCTTTCAATTCTGTCTCACAGCTTTTCTGTTTTAGATAGTAAATTGCACAACTTCTCAGGTCTTTGATTTTACTATAGCTCTGCTTCGTATCTGTGAACTGGAAAAAACCTGGTCCAGAACAACATGATTTCATAATGAAATTATCTATAACAGGATGACTTCCCAAGGCTATGCTGAAGGAATGCCCTTTTTGGGAAAGAATACATATCAATGTATATTACTGAGAAACCATGTGCACACAAATAGTTCTTACAGGGGATAAATGTGCCACAGATCAATTTACCACATTGATGTAAAAATAAAACAGACTCTAAACTGATTGAGCATTTCATTCTGTTGACTCTGGCGATGTATGACTGTTTAATACAGAGACAAGGTAGGTGAGGTAATATCTTTTATCAAATCAACTTCTGTTGGTGAGAGAGACAAGCTTTCAAAAAGCTCTGTGTTGCTCTAAAGCTTGCCTCTCGCACCAAAAAAGTTGGTCCAGTACAACATACTGACTCACCTACCATGTCTCTATAATACTCTGTGACCCACGTGCCTATAGCAACACAGCATACGTTTAATACAGAAGCAATCACAACTTTCAGATTTATCACTGAACAGCTAGAAATGTGTTGAAACTCACTTAACCAACAGTGAATAGCTATTCAGTTTTGAAAGGAGGACGTTCTTCCATTCTAACATCTTAAAGTCTTTTAAAAGCACTAATGAAACTAAGGGTATGTCCACACGAGGCTTTTATTTTGAAACAACACTGGTAGTTTTGAAATAAAAGTCCCTATGTCCACATGACGTTTTCTTGTTTCGAAAGGAGGGAGCTCCGCATTTTGAAACAAGAGCCCTCCTTTTGAAACAGCTTAAACCACTTTGGTTTCGAAAGGAGGGTTATTTCGAAACCATTTGTTTCGATATAACGCCGCTTGGACATGTTATTTCGAAACAAGGATTGTTTCAAAATAACAAGGACCTTCCTCCCAGGGTGCATAGCACCCTGGCCAGGGTGCTGAGTGGAGTGCTGAGGGGGCAGTGGGTGCCCAAGCTGGCTTCCCCTTGCTGGGAGCACGGGGAGTCGGGTGCCTCAGCCCCTTCACCCCCCTGCCCCAGGCAAGGGGAAGCGGGGGAAGCCAGCTGAGGCACCCCTGGGGCTGTGCCCCCAGCCTGGGCTGGGGGGAGGCTGCTGCCAGCCCTGCGCTAGCCACGTGAAAGACTAACTCATTTTGGGGGCATCAACTTCTGTGAACGAGAGCCCACTTCACCAAATGTTAGTCTTTAAGGTGCCACAGAACTACTTTTTTGTTTTGCTGAAACAGATAAACATGGCTACCCCGCTGGAACTTTTTAATGACAGTAGATTCATTCAAAGAGTTAAAGCTTTATATAATCACTAAAACACAAACTGTCAGTACCACGTGTAAAAATATATAAAGTAAATGACCTTAAGTCAAACTCTAATAAGTTTTCAAGCAGCATTTTTCTTTATTTATCTACACAAATCTAATCCTTCCAAGTCCTTGCAGTTGAAAGACTAACTAAATGAAAAAAAAAATGCACAGCCAGAAACAGAATCACTAACTGCAGGCTATGAGTTGCAACAAAGAACAAATAAGCTGGTTTTATTTTTACCCACACCCTTCAGGAACATCGTGTTGGATACTGGGTTGAGTTGCCAGCCCTGCTGATTAAAATCCTTTGATTGCCTCACAGGAGGCACATTTCAGGCAGCTGCAGCAGGAGCAACCCTTACATTGCCACCTGTCATCCTTGATCTGCAGAGATCTCCTCTAGGTGAACTACCCGGAACGCACATGTTCACAGGCAGACTCTTGAGCTGAAGTAGCATGTTATCAATCAGCTGCTTCCATGAGCACTCAGTCCATTAAAATAGGGGACTGTATAGGGTTAAATGGAAGTATATACACACATACAGGTGCTCATCTTAAATACATTGTTACAAAGATGTATATATAATGTAAACACTTTTCCTCCTAACTCTCAGATTAGTTTGCTAATTGAGCATAAATCACTGCCATCAGCATAATCTTCTGAGCACGATTCAGCATCGAATATGAACTCGCTGCTGCCCTCCGGAAATTGCTTCAGCAACTCCAGCCCCATAACTGGAGTTACTGGAAGTTGACCACAAGGCATTTGCAGTCGCCTGCCCCTAGTGTGTCTCAGCAGCTTAGAAAGTCATTGGCAGATACACGAGGTATTTTATGTGCCTTGCATATCTGCTGTCAACTGCCACCAAGAAGCCCTGTAAGTATAGACTAGGGCTCATTTGTTTACCTGATTGGACTGCTCACCAAGCTGTTCAACTGCTGACCAAATTGTTCCCTTGATCGGATTCTCAGCTAAGCTTTTCACCTGGCTATTCTCTTTCCTTGTCAGATAAAGAGGCATCTTTTCACATATCCAAACACCTAAAATATAGAATTTATGTATCACATTCTGCAATTGTTTACCTAGCATCCAAAAGTGTACCAGGCAACAAACTTGTAGACTAAGTAGATAATTTGCAGAAGAGGGATACAAATAAAGAGTCTGGTTTTGTTAAACAAGGAGTCCTATCACACTTAAAGACTAACAAATTTATTTATTGCACAGGCTTTCATGGGAGAAAGTGAGATTTTCCCAGAAAAGCTCATGCAATAAATAAATTTGTTTGTCTTTAAGTGCCACAGGACTCTGTTTCACTGAACTAGACTAACACGGATGCCCCTTTGGAACTTGATTTTGTTAAGTTTACTAAATTCAAAGCTTAGAAACACAGTTTTTGTTTCTCAAGCTTTTACCTTGAAGCATCCTTTTTTTTTAACCCAAGTCCTGTGAAGAGGCACTGGCTTTCTTAATCCTTATCTATTTTATCTCTCTATGTTTCTTTTTTCAGTTAGTGATTTTCAGCAATGGGCTCCTAAATTTTTAGTTAGAGCCTAAGTCAACAGTCTGATTCTGAAAAGGGCTAGGCATCCTGCCATGCCAATGACTTAGGGAACCTAACAGTATATACCCAGTTTTGAAACTCTTGGACTTTGGCTAGATTTAACTGAATAGTTAATATCCCATCGCTACTCCTTTGAATCATCAAGCCTTAACTGAGCATCTCCTTACTGCTTCTGTACAAATCCATCTAGTTATGGAACCAATATAATAAACAATTACATATTGACAATGCAGAATTTTAAATAACTGTATCTCTAATCATAAAATTATAGAAATTCTCATTAACCAGTATGAAAGACATGCATACCTGCTACATTGCTCAACACTTTCAAGGAGTATAATCTGCTGCCATCATATGGCAGCAGATGAAAATGGATAAGGTCCCACAGAACCCTTTTCCAGTATTTAGAACAAGGAGAACACTAGAAATCATTGAGAAGTAGGGCACCTACCTTCTGTTCTGACAAACCATGGGGTCTCTACAGATCCCCAGGCTATCACTTGGTAAATTTGTTACAGCACTATTTCTCAACCTTTTTGATATGAGGGACCAGCTTCCTCTGCTGTGTCAGGGAGATCTCAGGCACTGGTGCCAGTCCATGGACCAGTCATTGAGAAACACTGCACTATAGCACCCAGGAACTCCACCTTAAAATCTCTACTGACTACCAATTCTCAATCCCTGAAGGAAATTACTCCAGGAGCTCTTCTTTATTTATTATCCTAGTTATCCAAAGACCTTTTTACAGTAACTTAGGACCCAGCCCAGCTCATCACTGTATCACGCAATATCATTAGTGGAGACTGTGAAGACATGTGCCCAGGTGTTCTGCATTGCCCATTCTCTTAAAATGGAAGAATTCTGAGCAGTGGTCCCCAGGGGCATTGCTGGTGCTGGGCACCCGGGGCACGTGCCCTGAATCCCAGCACTGGTGCCCCAAGTCTGGTGTCCCCCCCACCCCGGAATTGGGCCAGAGATCCGGGACCCAGCCGCCCGCGGCTGCAGCAGCCCCATCTCCAGCTGGGCATCTGGGGCTTGGGGCCCCGTCCCCAGCCAGGGATCTGGGGCCCAGCCACCCACGGCAGCGGCAGCCCCTTCCCCAGCCGAGGATCCAGGGCTCGGCTGCTCGCAGCAGCGGTGACCGCTCTGTCCCCGTCCCTGGCCAGGGATGCGGGGCCCAGCCGCTGCAGCCGCTTCCAGCCCCATCCCCAGCTGGTGATGCAGGCCCAGCTGCCCCCAGCGGCACGTGGTGGCTTCTTGCCCTGTCCCCAGCCAGAAGGTGTGGCCAGCGGGCGGGGCCTGGGGCAGTGCCCCAGATCCTTCCCCGGGGCAGCGATGCCCCTGGTGGTCCCTCTGCTTAAAATCCTCCTTGCTCTAATTCAGGATAGCACTTTGTATATTGATGGGACTTAAGTGTGTGGTTAAATTTATGCATCTGTGCACTGTCTTTAGTAAGACAAGATTTTCTGAACAGAAGCCTCTGTGAAGGAAGAGGAAATGAGAGCAGGTAGGTAAAGACTGGGCTTGAGAGAGAACAGGTGACTGGAACAATTCCCCATTGGGCCCTGTAAGTGAGGATGTTTGCATCTAGTAACTGCAGCAGTAGGTGTATTACACAAAGCCATTGGAACAGGGTCATTGAAGCAGCAAAGCACACATGAGAAAAATAGAAGATCCAAGCACAGGTGATCCCCTTTATACACAGATCTCCAGGACACAGGTGAGACAATATATTTCAGCATTTTGAGTGAAATTACACCATTGGCTTTTTAGGTGTTGACAGCAGAACAGAACTACAAATAACACTGTCCTGAATAGGAGGGAAAAAAACAAATTCTTGCACCAATAATCCTGCCAGAATCATGGGATTAAAGAAACAGTTAGAGTACAAGACTGGAAGTAAGATTATCCCATTGTGATGGGGTGGAGTAGACCCAAAGGCCCCCTTCTGGGGGCCTCAGAGTCCTGCAATACTTGTCTAAGTGGCTCAGAATGATTGCAGGGAAAGAAGTCAATGAGAGAGATTGCAGGGACCAGCCAATTTAGGCCCAGGAGCTAGAACCTATAACAAGGAGTGGCAGTATCAGAGACCAGAAGTTCCTTGCTTGAGCTAGAAGAGTGCTCCTGGCTGGCCAGAGAAATTAACCAGCACAACAGAAAACTCAGTGCTAGTAGGGACTGGGGGAGGGAGGAAGAACTCCTGACTGGCTTCTGGGATTCATAGCAAGACAAGGACTATTGGGAGGTGCACAGGGAAATACAGTTAAGGAAATGAGGCATGTGGCTATTGCTTAGACAATTGGAACCCAGAGTAATCATAGTATCATAGAAACTGAAAGAGATAAGGGCTATGTCTACACTAGGGGCTTTAGCTGACTTAAGCAACTCTCTGGGCACATTTGGAGTTCATTAAGTCAACTTAAGCACATGTTTAAGTCGACTTAATAACTCCTACCCTTAAAGTCGACTTAAAGGGTTAATTCAACTTTATTAAGTCAACTTAACACAATGTGCCCATTAAAGTCAACTTTATAAAGTTGACAGTGCAATAGAGCCTTTGAAGTTGACTTTATGAAGTTGACTTAAGCAAGGGGACCCATTTAAAGTCAACTTTATTAAGTCAGCTTTAAATGTGTCCCTTTGCTTCAGTCAACTTTGTAAAGTCGACTTAAACAAATGAGGCTTCATTGAGTAATCTTCATAAAGTTGACTTTAAGTAGACCTTATTAAGTCAACTTTCCTGAGCCCTGTAGTGTAAAGATAGCCTATGAGAGGTCATTGAGTCTATTTCCTTGCACTCATGCCAGGACCAAGTACCATCTTAAACCGTCCCTGACAGATGTTTGTCTAACTCACTCATAAAAACTTCCAATGATAGAGGTCCCACAACATCCTTAGGCAACTTATCCCAGTGATTAATCACCCTAACAGTTAGGAATTTTTTCCTAATATCTGACCTAAACCTCCCTTGCTGTAATTGAAGCTCATTGCTTCTTGTCCTATCGTCAGTGATTAAGAAGAATAAATTTTCTCCCTCCTTCTTTTAACAACCTTTTAGGTATTTGAAAACTGTTATCATGTCCCCTCTCAGTCTCCTCTTTCCCTGACTAAACAAACCCAGTTCTTTTGATCTTCTATCACACATCAAGTGTACCAGACCTTTAATCGTTCTTGTTGCTTTTCTCTGGATTTCCTCCAATTTCTCCATGTCTCTCCTGAAATGAGGTACCCAGAATGAGACACAATAATCCAGTTGAGCCCTAATCAGTGCAGAGCAGAGCAGGAGAATTACTTCTCGTGTCTTACTTACACAACTCCTGTTAATACATCCAAGAATGGTGGTTGCTTTTTTTGCAACAGTATTAGGCTGTTGACTAGTATCTAGCTTCTGATCCACTATGACACCCAGATTCCTTTCTGCAGTACTCCTTCCCGGGAGGCATTGCCCATTTTTATTTGTGCAATTGATTGTTCTTTCCTAAGT